>CM041780.1:109288058-109400601 GCA_023374045.1 Limonium bicolor
TGTTTTTTATTTGGACATGTGAGCTAGATTTTACAAGAGGTCAAAGGTAGAGTTTAAATGGTGGTGGTGTGTATTACCGTGAGAGAGCAGCAAGAAGGGAGGTAGAAGAGAGTGGAACCGTGTGAAATGAGAAAGAAATGAGAGAATGAAGATAACCTTTGCTTTTTGAAGATATTTGTTCTTATAAAGCAAATAGTACATTAATTAGTCATTCTTTCTTTTCTTAGTAAATTAACAAGGGTGGTGAGTCACCACACCTTAAAAACCGGCCCCCAATAGTACCTAGGGGTATTTTAGACTTTATTTATCAATTGTCTCACTTATAATAACATATGTTACAAACTAGCTTATTAAAATCACTATTCACAAAAACAAGGCACATAGAAGTGAAATTTTTGATTTCCCATTAATATAGACTTCCAAATGTGATACTATATAGTACACATGTTAATTAAAGAGTAATGATGGACATTTAGCCATTCAAAACTCATTTACAAGACAATTTTTCAAAAACGTGCTTTAAGACTCCTTAAAGCACTTTTTGTGTTTTAACTTGTTTTCAAGCTTGGTTTTCTTTAGTAATTGATTTAATATGTTCATTAACATATAAATAAGGCATAGGTTTGACCATTAGGTCTTATACACATTTATCCCAAGCTTAGAGCACATTTTAGCCCATATTGACCTTAAGGTATTTATTTGTGTTTTGTTTGGTTTCATTGTCTACCAAGGTTTCCTAAGGACTTAATTAGCCTTATAAAATCATAATTTTATATTATCAAATCTTGGTAGGCTCTTTGGGTCCTAGCCAAGTTCACTCCAAGCTTAGAGCATGTTTTTGCTCAAACCGTGTCTTAGTGTTTATTGTGTTTTACCATGGTTTAAATGGTTCATTTATGTTTCTAAGGCACTTTTTAGCCTTTAAATACCATAGTTTAACATTTACACAACATACCAAGGTTTGGGGTATTTCACGGTGTAAACCGGTAGGCAACATACTGCAAGAAAACCATACCTTGGTCCTTGCTGCGTATGAGTCCCGCCAAACGTTGTTCCTAAACATAATTGATAATGTCGGTTAATTAACTTATTTAACTTCCGAATTACTAAGCATTTTACATGATTGTATGACATGTTTTTATGCTAAACCCACACTTGATTACCTTCATTATACCCCCTAGGTTAACTACTATAACCACACTTAATTTCTTTTTTTTATAGGTTTTGGGTCGACCGACCCAACCAATTGGGTCGGCCCATTCCAGTAATTCTCAGGTTTGGAAATTCTTCCTAGACCGACCCATGACCGACCCAAGCCCTCTTGGTCGGTCCATTCCAGAAACTTTTTCGTCTTCTAAAACTCATCCGACCGATCTAACACTATTCTGACTGACCCAGAGCCCTCGGGGTCGGTCCATTCCAGAAACTTATTTGTTCTTCATTCTTAGCCCGACTGACCGACCTAACCCCTTGGGTCGGTCGATTCCAGAAACATTTACGGCTGGTTTACAGAGACCGACCGACCCAGCCAGGGTCGGTCGACAGCAGAACATGCCCAAAACTTGTTAAATATTCTCTAAACTTTTCCTCAAACCTCATAATATGTTCTAACACCATTTGACACACTAAATTCCTCATATATCCTCCTCCAAACTTGAAATACCCAAACCTTGGTATGTTGTGTAAATGTTAAACTATGGTATTTAAAGGCTAAAAAGTGCCTTAGAAACAATAAATGTACAATTTAAACCATAGTAAAGCGCAATAAAACACTAAGACAAGGTTTGAGCAAAAACATGCTCTAAGGTTGGAGTGAACTTGGCTAGGACTCAAAGAGCCTACCAAGACTTGATAATATTTAATTATGACTTTATAAGGCTAATTAAGTCCTTAGGAAACTTTGGTAGACAATGAAACCAAACAAAACACAAATAAATACCTTAAAGTCAATAAGAGCAAAAATGTGCTCTAAGCTTGGGATAAATTTGTAAAAGACCTAATGGTCATACCTATACCTTATAAATATGTTAATGAACATATTAAATCATTTACCAAAGAAAACCAAGCTTGAAAACAAGTTAAAACACAAAATGTGCTTTAAGGAGTCTTAAAGCACGTTTTTGAAAAATTGTCTTGTAAATGAGTTTTGAATGGCTAAATGTCCATCATTACTCTTTAATTAACATGTGTACTATATAGTATCACATTTGGGTGGCTATATCAATGAGAAATCAAAAATTTCACTTCTATGTGCCTTGTTTTGGTGAATAGTGATTTTTATAAGCTAGTTTGTAACATATGTTACTATAAGTGAGACAATTGATTAATGAAGTCTAAAATACCCCTAGGTACTATTTGGGGCCGGTTTTTAAGGTGTGGTGACTCACCACCCTTGTTAATTTACTAAGAAAAGAAAGAATGACTAATTAGTGTACTATTTGCTTTAAAAGGACAAATATCTTCAAAAAACAAAGGTTATCTTCATTCTCTCATTCTTTTCTTCATTTCCCACAATGGCCACCTTCTTCCTCCTCTCTCCATCGGTTTCCAACAGAACCATGCCATTCTTCATCCTTCTTCACTTGTAACTTATGACTCCATGCTCCGAATTTAATTCCGAGACTACCGTTCTCTTAGTTGGAGCAAGCTCTACAACATTGTCCTTTCAAATCCTCAAAACCACCATTTCGGTGCCAAGGAGAACTTCCATGGAAGGAGCTTGAGCTAATATTTTTATGCCTTGTTGATCACCTTTGCTTCAAGGTAAGGAAAAACCAAAGAAAACTCCATTTCCTTCATTTTTGGTGTTGACCGAAAATGCACCTTGTAATGGTGTCTTCTCTTGTCTTGTTTTAGCTTCATTTAAATCTTCCAAGGGCTAGGAGGAGTCCTCTCTTGATACTCATTCAAGCTCTCTTTCCATTCAAAGGTAAAACAATTACCTTGATGTGTTAAAACAATATATGTAATTAGGGTTTACAATGAGATGGAGCTTAAAGCTTGAATACTCATTATGTTGTTTGTATAATGTTTAGTAGTTGGCAAGGAACCAAATGCCTTACCGGTTTTGTAAGGAAACAAGAAAGAAATTTGGGAGGAAAAGAGGTAAATATGCTATCTCAATGTGGTTTAATGCCTTAGGAGAAATGAGCTTATAATGCTTGTTAAAAACTACCTAAAGAGCAAATGGTGAATGACTTAGTAAGGTGTTCTCAAGGAGACTAGTAAAGGAACATATGTCTTGGTGTGTGTAATTGCAGGTCAAAGGCATTACTTATGTGGGAAATTCAGTGTTTAAGATTTATGCAATTTAAGGGCCTAAGAGCCATGCATTTAAGGGCCTAAGAGCCAAGCAATTTAAGTTTATGCACTATATTGTGATGTAGTGTAGTTAAAGGCTTAGTTGTGTGTAGAGGGCATTTCTTGTAAAGATGAATGTCTTGAATGGTTAAAGGATGAAAAACAATATGTTTGTGTGTAAGGAATGTGTATTAAGTGATTAAGTGTTCTTGGTTGTCTAAAGGTGAAAACCTAAGTGTTTGGGTGTGAGAGTTTACAAGAGAAGCTATGGCAAAATTTAGTTGATAAACAAAGGAGTTTATGTGATGAAATGAGATTTTAAGACCTAGAAGGTACTAGGAACTTGTTAAGTGTTAAGATGGTGGAAGAAGGTGAATCATGGTGTTCTTAGGTGTTAAAGTGCCATGGGCATTGTCTTGGAGGATTTAGAACTCAAATGGGTGTTTTGAACACACCAAGGAATTGTTATGTGAAGTGTTAAGTCTTGTTCAAGATTTGGTAAACAAAGGAAAAGAAATGCCTAGTGAAGGTCTAAGTGAAAGCTTGTGGAAATTAGAAGCAATTGTGCAAAGGAGGTGTGTGTGAGAAATAATGCTTTTGGAGTGGTGGTAAAGTTTGTGAGACAACACTTTGGTTAGTTAAGGTAGTAGGCATGATATACCACTTAGAAATCTAAGAAAAATGTTATAAGTGCTAGGAATTGTTGTAAGGGATTGAGTAACCAGTTAGTGATGAGTTAGGAAAGTTTAGTGCTTGTTTTAAGGTGTTTAAACATGTAGGAAACATGTGGAAAGTTTATGGAATGATTAGGTAAGGTTTAAGGTTGGTTTAGGGGTTGAAAAATGATGTTTTGACAAGCTAATAACATGGTCCGGGACCTAGCCCTTGTATAGGTACCCGGACCACCCCTTAAAAAGAGCCGAGAGTGAAGTTTAGAAGTGGTCCGGGTCCTTAGTCCAGGACCAAGACCCGGACCAAGGGTAAAATAAGGCCGAGAGTATATTCTACAAGTGGTCCGGGACCTTGGGTCCGGACCAAGTCCCGGACCAGGTCAAAAGTGTTGCAAAATCTGTTTTAAAGGCTTCTAATCATGGGGAATTGAATGGTAATGGTTTTAGGTGATGTTTAGGCCTTGTTTGGTGGCATATAAGGGCCTTAAAATGTGTAAACAAGTGTTGGGTTTGATGTGAGAGTTGTAAAGTTATTATCACAAGAGTAAGTTAAGTGTAACGGGAATGACGGGGTAAACTATGGGCGCTTTAAACGTTAAGCAAACATGTTACCCCAATATTAATAAAAGTAATTGTGATGTTATCAGTTGTTCGAGAATTGCTCGAGGAACATAAGTGGACGTGGTAAAGTGGACTCCGGTGACAGGTATGGTTTTCTTGCAACCTGTGTCCTACCGGATTACACCGGCTTGTATGCCAATGTGTTTTTATGAGTGTTGCCACCTTGTAAGATTAAAACATGTAATGAGTTTATAGTAATTCATTTATGTGGCGCATCTGGTCTCCGATACCGTTTAACCTCAAATATGTGTTAAACCTTAGCTAACCAAATCTAGATACACATGAGTGATCGGTATTCGGAGTTGACGGCCCAAACCTTGGGAACGTGCTAACCACGGCTATGTGTGAGTTAGTTGGACATTGTTGTTATATGCAAGTGTGGGAACCTCCCTTGTGTGCTTAACTCGGTTATGATACCGTATGGTGTGTGGATGTGGTAGGCTCCATAATGGATCTCTAACTACTTATTTATAAGTGTATATGTACTAATGGGGGGTGAGGAGTCCGGTTGTTCCGGCCACGCGTGTGATGGACGGGAGTCGATATCATATCCGGTTCGGCTCTCTTGGTGTATGTATAGGTGGTATTCCAATTTGGTTTCTACCTTCCCTTAGCTTATCCAAAGCTAGTTACTGACTCACGTCGGGCCACAGGGGCATACGAATGTTATTTCGGTGTGCTTGGGATTACTATATCCGACACACCTTGGGTATAAGTTAACCGTTCTATATAACCGGACGGTAACGAGGTTGGTAACGAGCTTAACATGGGATTGGTAATAATCTCTAGGCTCACTATGTATACTAACTATGGTGGAAGGTTCCTTGTGAGAACCGATTTACGGTGTTATGTATTGGTGTTGTGCTATGCAAATTCCCTTGCTATGCTACGATAAGTATACGTTAGGTGTTTAGAATGATGGTGATGTTGTCATGTGTACGTCGAAACAAGAAAGGTTTTGTTATGGTTTGTTATGTGTGGAATGAGTTATGTTGTAGGATATGGGATGTGTGGATCATGGAAATGAATCCCAGTTTGTGACAAGAGGCGTTTAAGGATAACCCGATTGATGGGTACATGTCGTTCGTTAAGGAAGTAGCTCCGTTTTAGAGGAGAGCCACTCTAGGGTTTAAGGAATCATTGAATGGTTGGTTAAGTGTGGATGTGTTGGTTGAGCCATTGAGGCAAATGTTATGTGTTTATGTTTATGGCTTGTATGCATGATTTAAATTAATCAACTGCATGCTAAGACGACAATTAGTTGTGCGTGGCCCGGTAGCATGTGGGCTGCGGGATTACCATACCAGCAAAGGTGCTGAGCCCCTTGGGGCCACCCTTTCTCTCCTTTTCTATTTCAGGTACAAGGAGCTGGAAGCCGTTCGAGAGTAGGACGGGGTAGATGTTTATACATGGGTAGCCATTTAAATGGCGTAAGCATTGTAAGCGTAGTAAGACCGAAATTGTTATCGGCATTAGTTTGTAAATACTCGGTACAGTGGGAATGTATGTATATAATAAATGTTGAAAATGGAATGAGGATTGTATTGTGTAGTTGCTCGGGAATCTAGTCCATCAGACCGATACAAATGTATATGTATTAGCCTTGTTAGCCACGTGGGTGGTTAACGGCGTGTAACACCATTGAATTAAGTAATGTGATGAGTTGAGATTTCCGCTGCAGATTGATGTTAAGTGTACGGTGGTGGTTGGGGTGTTACAAAAAGTGGTATCAGAGCGAAGTATCGCTCTGATGACTGAATTACCGAGCTTAGGGAATACCGAGTTAGGATTTAAGTACTTTGGGTTAAGGGTTGAGTGATAGCGTGAGAGGTACGCTAGTAAGGAACTACCAGTGAATACTGGAAACCTACTATATCCTTCCCGCCCTCCACAATCCCTGTTATATAACTTGGGAAAGAACACCAGAGAGATGGAAGTCCACTCTTACTCGGGAATACCCGATCTGGCTGTTATTAAATACCTTCAGAGTACGGGAGAACCTGTCATACGGTAGATCCCGAAAAGTGGGAATCCCGGAGACGGTTTCCATCTGAACAATGTTAACCGCATTTAATAGCAAAGAACGAAGAATCTTGTGCATGGAAGAATAGAATTTCCGGCAACCTGGGTCGACATGCCGAGCAGTCGAGAACAACCAGCTTGCAACGCACCGACCGTGCAACGGGCAAGAAATTGATTAATAAAACCCGAGACGAGCGTCTACGGGACTACAAACATTAAATAATACACCAACGGTATACCAACCGACAAGGGAACTACAACGTAGTGCCCAAACAAGAGACAAGTCTCAGTAACCACGACAAGTGCGTGGAACGGGCTATAAAGAGGATACGATACTAAGAAAAAGGGGGACTCCAAGAGTGGGAGACACCCCAGTTGATAATGACCATATGAATACAGTGAGGAGTTACCTAGAGAGTTATTATCAAGACAGTAAGATCAGTGAGGGCCAATAAGGCCACTGATGACAGTATGGGTAAAAACAATACCACAACCGGTATGTGTTAAACCGATAGCCAGTTAGCATGGCGCACTTGCCATAGCAAGTGCTGCTATAACAGGGCTGTTCGGGAAATTTATAACCACTATAAGTACTTGGTAAAGTACCATAAGGTTAAACGTGATCGTCATAACAGTGGAAGGGCCTGCTAGCCTAACCTCTGTAATTGTAAGTACACCAGCCAGCAAGAAGCTAGACTTGGCTAAGGTAAGAAGATGTTGTGAAACCATGGAAATTTTCTTTCAAACTCAGATTTACTCAAACCCTTTCTTTTCAAAACCAGATTTTCTTTCAAACCAACACTTCTTTCACCTCCTTTTAAACCAAACCAGTGAAACCAGGGACAGTTGACAAGGATACAACAGTGGATAAACCTTCCCTCGATTAAGTTCGGGAAGCAAGGAATGAATATTGTCACGGGACAATATAAGGGAGTTGACAGCAGAATACTTCACCTAGGCGTGTGACGGACACTACAAGTGTACCAACTGTGTTGTGGGACGACCGCACTCCGATAGGAGCATGTGGACCTGACAGACCTACTTATAGGTTAGTTGGGTAAGTAGTAATGTATCAGTATGATACCCCATATATGTATACGAGTAGAGTCCGAACACGGGAAGTAGTCGACTCCGTCTACGGTCAGCAGTAGAAACCAAACGAGAACTAAAGATTACAAGGAATGGTTGAAGTTAAGGAACTCAGTTAAGTTAACGAGACTAAAGGAATTAGTGAATTCCTTTCAAGGAAATGTTTAAGAGTCAGGAGTGCGAAGTGCACTAACTGAATGTAAAGACAGCTTATATGACTTAAGGATCCCCAGAGATAAACGTGATAGCTGGAATGGTGACCCAGCCTAATGTGGACACATAATGTGCAATGGACGGGATGAAACTCCCAAAATGAATACCTACATTATTAGGAAATGTTGACCTTCACAGAAGATAATAACCAGTTAAGGATGCAAAAAGGCGTAGCTAACTGAATGTACCAATAACTGAACCAGATGTAAAGGCATATTAACACCCAGGAGAAATCCTTGAAGGGTGTTTGCATCAAAATTGTTGATGAACGAAATACATGAAAAACACAGGGTTGAAATTAACACCAGTTTAGACATAAGTTGTCAGGAGACGGACTGGCAATCCTAAGGGACATCCCATGAAAGGAAATGTGATGCAACAACCTTGTCATGGATGCCAATACAACCTCTAACCAGGTAATATGGTATAGAGAAGTACATGTGTGAGGACACCTACAATGAGCGGAGCTCAAGGCAGCAAGGCTTATAAGCCACAAACAAGATATGTTATGTAAATTTGAGTTAATTGTAGAAGTTTATGTGGTACAAGGAAATAGAGCGGAGAACGAACCACTGCATTAAGAGTGGGGATACCTCTCGATATGGTGAGACCGCAGGAGCGGTAGCTATGTGAACCAAGTTCGAGGAATATGTTAGGGATTGACCATGTTGTTATTACCCTAGAATAATTGGAGTAACAATAATACAAAAAGGAAGTGTTTGCCAGTTGTGTACACAGGAAGAGTAATAAGTCCGATAGCAATCACCATAGGTGTGTGAAGCTAAATGAATAGCGAACAACGCTCAAGAAACATAAAGGCTCAAGAAAATAGTATATTCAAAAACCAACCAAATAAGTGGCCAGATAAGCCCAGCGTAATAGCGGAAGCTAATATAATAGCGGATGCAGTATAAGTTGATGTTGTATAATGAGTAAGGATACGGTGCGCAATAAGCGACCGTTGTATGAGTATTGTTAGATGATAAAATGGTGAGTGAGCAGAGTTATGAGTTAACCCCAGTGGAGGTACAACGGTAAGTAATAGCAAAGGAACCGAGCAGTAAGCCGGAAGCAAGTGATATGTGATAAGAATTCCAGTAAACACAGTGTAAATTCCTATCGCAATCGCATGAGAGATTTACTGTCAAGAGTTTACGCCTCTGCACTCTGTATGACTGAGTGTTTTGGTATTGCACTTGCGCAGTAATGATCAAGTGGGATAGCTAGGAATTAGAAGCATGGTAATTGTGGAGGAATAATGTTTAGTGGCCGATGAATAGGTAATGCAAGGCCGCAAGAATGAAAGAATAAATGTACAAAACCAAAGGTGGAGACATGATTAACAGTAAGTGACTACAGTAACACTAAATACCAAATGACGGTATGAGATATACCCCAGGTGTGGGAAATAACTGAGAGAGCACTACACATTAAGTTAGCTCAATCTCAACCGACAGTAAGTCGGTAGAAGCAAGTCAAACATTGTGCAGTTTACGTAGTAAGCTATTGGAGAAGTGGATGGAAAGTTTTGGAACTCACCGAATTCGCTCAGGGTAAGAGATACCATGCGTCGGTTGAGAAACCATTGTTACCTAGATAAGGGTAATACATTGGAGATGTACAATACAACAACAGTAACGAGTGGGGCAAACTAGCTCTACAACTATCAGAGTTGCGCAACAGAGGCCAGAGAGCCCATGCACTAGATACTGAATATACATGGTGAATATGAATGAATGGCTAGTTAACAATGCCTAAAAGCCCCACAGGCCAGGACCGGAACCGGTTATGAGTTACAACTCCAATACGAATTCTTGGTTTAGGGACTAAACCGCCAATATGGTTAAGATCCTCTAATCAGAATCCATTGTGTAATAGACCGCGTGGAAGTCAAAACACTTCACGACGGCAGAACATTTTAAGCCAAGGTTTAGTGATTGATTACGTGGGCGTAATCCCTTTTAAGGGGGGTAGAGCGCAAAACCAACCGTACAAGTGTACGTGAACTGGGTTGTGCATAGCACAAAATGATTTGTTATGATGGTTGGTGCGTGTGTTATATAAACATACGCATTTATTTGTGGTTAAATTGTGGTAATTGCGCACAGAAGATGCGAATACCATTGTGGGAAGTGTGTTTATTTTGTTAATAGTGGTGTGTGAGAGTACAAGTGGAAGGGAGTAAAGAAACTCCCGGGGAACTAAAACCCCGACGGTGCATAAAATGTAAACCATGTAGTATTTTGATAAAAAATATATGTATATATATACAATGTTGTGATTTATGAAGGGTTATGAGACCGACATAGAACCTAGTGAGAATTAAATTCCCTAGGTAACTTGAATTAAGTTGGATTTGGGTGACGATTGATAGACGGAGTTCTATCCCTTGGAGATGTTATGATCATGATTAGAATGATTTAAAAGATAGAAAATTGGAAATGAGTGATTTATACGATGCTTGAAAATGAAGTGGGAGGTGAAACTTGATTATCATGAGATCAAGGGAAGCCGAACACAAATTGGGGTGGAAAGATAGTTCAACACTGATGCTGATCACATCAGGGTTGGATGACTCTTGAAGCTCCCTGTAAGTGGTCACAAACAACCACGTTAAGAAAGATGCAAAGAGCATAAACTGGACTTGGAGTTGTGTTGTGTTTTCAAAAAGGATTTTCAATGAGTATTTCCAAAACAATCGATTAATATTTTGAATAAAAGAACTTCTTATACTTAACCTAGTAAAGAATATTTTGTAGTACTTGCTCACGAGCTGAGGACGTATGAGCCTTTGTCTTCGGACCGGTGACATGAGAAGTATATATGTTAAAACAATTAAGTGACTGTTTTGATCTCCCAAAGGAACGGGGACCAGAAGGTGTCCATCGCGACCGGGTTCTGCGGGATCACAGTGTATATGTACTCAACATGGGACTCGAGCCCATGGAGAGATGGAAAAGGTTTTCTGTTTGATATACATGCTATGACATGTTGTTTGGTATGTGTGATAAAGGTTATTTTGACTTTGATCTCCTAAAGTGTATGCTATCAAGGCCTATGAGTCTAAATGTGTTGTGTTATATAGACCTATGTGTCTAAATGTGGTTATGTCACCCAGACCTAAGAGTCTGAGGGATATTGTATAGGTGCAAGTGTGGTGAAGGTACCCGGACCATTAAGTCCGAGGTTACCATGTGAGTATGATATTTTATGTATAATGTGGATATGTTGCCCGGACCATTAAGTCCGGGGTTGGATGTAAAGGGTGGTTGGTAATGGAAGTTTTATGGCTATAAGTAATTCCCGTATTCTAATCCAATGATGCGAGGAAAGGTGAACTTCGAGGACGAAGTTCTTTTAAGGGGGTAGATTGAAATACCCCAAACCTTGGTATGTTGTGTAAATGTTAAACTATGGTATTTAAAGGCTAAAAGTGCCTTAGAAACAATACATGTAACAATTTAAACCATAGTACAGCGCATAAACCACTAACACCGTTTGAGCAAAACATCTCTAAGGTTGGTGAACTTGGCTAGGACTCACAAGAGCCTACCAAGACTTGAAATATTTAATTATGACTTTATAAGGCTTTAAGTCCTTAGGAAACTTTGGTAGCAATGAAACCAAACAAACCAAATAAATACCTTAAGTCAATAAGATCAAAATGTGCTCTAAGCTGGGTAAATTTGTAAAAGACCTCAATGGTCATACCTACCTATACCTATCATATGTTATGTTAAGAGATGTGACATATTAACATCAAGTTTACCAAAGAAAACCAAGCTTGAAAACAAGTTAAAACACAAAATGTGCTTTAAGGAGTCTTAAAGCACGTTTTTGAAAAATTGTCTTGTAAATGAGTTTTGAATGGCTAATGTCCATCATTACTCTTTAATTAACATGTGTACTATATAGTATCACATTTGGGTGGCTATATCAATGAGAAATCAAAAATTCACTTCTATGTGCCTTGTTTTTGGTGAATAGTGATTTTTATAAGCTAGTTTGTAACATATGTTACTATAAGTGAGACAATTGATTAATGAAGTCTAAAATACCCCTAGGTACTATTTGGGGCCGGTTTTTAAGGTGTGGTGACTCACCACCCTTGTTAATTTACTAAGAAAAGAAAGAATGACTAATTAGTGTACTATTTGCTTTAAAAGGACAAATATCTTCAAAAAGCAAAGGTTATCTTCATTCTCTCATTCTTTTCTTCATTTCCCACGATGGCCACCTTCTTCCTCCTCTCTCCATCGGTTTCCAACAGAACCATGCCATTCTTCATCCTTCTTCACTTGTAACTTATGACTCCATGCTCCGAATTTAATTCCGAGACTACCGTTCTCTTAGTTGGAGCAAGCTCTACAACATTGTCCTTTCAAATCCTCAAAACCACCATTTCGGTGCCAAGGAGAACTTCCATGGAAGGAGCTTGAGCTAATATTTTTATGCCTTGTTGATCACCTTTGCTTCAAGGTAAGGAAAAACCAAAGAAAACTCCATTTCCTTCATTTTTGGTGTTGACCGAAAATGCACCTTGTAATGGTGTCTTCTCTTGTCTTGTTTTAGCTTCATTTAAATCTTCCAAGGGCTAGGAGGAGTCCTCTCTTGATACTCATTCAAGCTCTCTTTCCATTCAAAGGTAAAACAATTACCTTGATGTGTTAAAACAATATATGTAATTAGGGTTTACAATGAGATGGAGCTTAAAGCTTGAATACTCATTATGTTGTTTGTATAATGTTTAGTAGTTGGCAAGGAACCAAATGCCTTACCGGTTTTTAAGGAAACAAGAAAGAAATTTGGGAGGAAAAGAGGTAAATATGCTATCTCAATGTGGTTTAATGCCTTAGGAGAAATGAGCTTATAATGCTTGTTAAAAACTACCTAAAGAGCAAATGGTGAATGACTTAGTAAGGTGTTCTCAAGGAGACTAGTAAAGGAACATATGTCTTGGTGTGTGTAATTGCAGGTCAAAGGCATTACTTATGTGGGAAATTCAGTGTTTAAGATTTTGCAATTTAAGGGCCTAAGAGCCATGCATTTAAGGGCCTAAGAGCCAAGCAATTTAAGTTTATGCACTATATTGTGATGTAGTGTAGTTAAAGGCTTAGTTGTGTGTAGAGGGCATTTCTTGTAAAGATGAATGTCTTGAATGGTTAAAGGATGAAAAACAAATATGTTTTGTGTGTAAGGAATGTGTATTAAGTGATTAAGTGTTCTTGGTTGTCTAAAGGTGAAAACCTAAGTGTTTGGGTGTGAGAGTTTACAAGAGAAGCTATGGCAAAATTTAGTTGATAAACAAAGGAGTTTATGTGATGAAATGAGATTTTAAGACCTAGAAGGTACTAGGAACTTGTTAAGTGTTAAGATGGTGGAAGAAGGTGAATCATGGTGTTCTTAGGTGTTAAAGTGCCATGGGCATTGTCTTGGAGGATTTAGAACTCAAATGGGTGTTTTGAACACACCAAGGAATTGTTATGTGAAGTGTTAAGTCTTGTTCAAGATTTGGTAAACAAAGGAAAAGAAATGCCTAATGAAGGTCTAGGTGAAAGCTTGTGGAAATTAGAAGCAATTGTGCAAAGGAGTGTGTGTGAGAAATAATGCTTTTGGAGTGGTGGTAAAGTTTGTGAGACAACACTTTGGTTAGTTAAGGTAGTAGGCATGATATACCACTTAGAAATCTAAGAAAAATGTTATAAGTGCTAGGAATTGTTGTAAGGGATTGAGTAACCAGTTAGTGATGAGTTAGGAAAGTTTAGTGCTTGTTCTAAGGTGTTTAAACATGTAGGAAACATGTGGAAAGTTTATGGAATGATTAGGTAAGGTTTAAGGTTGGTTTAGGGGTTGAAAAATGATGTTTTGACAAGCTAATAACATGGTCCGGGACCTAGCCCTTGTATAGGTACCCGGACCACCCCTTAAAAAGAGCCGAGAGTGAAGTTTAGAAGTGGTCCAGGTCCTTAGTCCAGGACCAAGACCCGGACCAAGGGTAAATAAGGCCGAGAGTATATTCTACAAGTGGTCCGGGACCTTGGGTCCGGACCAAGTCCCGGACCAGGTCAAAAGTGTTGCAAAATCTGTTTTAAAGGCTTCTAATCATGGGGAATTGAATGGTAATGGTTTTAGGTGATGTTTAGGCCTTGTTTGGTGGCATATAAGGGCCTTAAAATGTGTAAACAAGTGTTGGGTTTGATGTGAGAGTTGTAAAGTTATTATCACAAGAGTAAGTTAAGTGTAACGGGAATGACGGGGTAAACTATGGGCGCTTTAAACGTTAAGCAAACATGTTACCCCAATATTAATAAAAGTAATTGTGATGTTATCAGTTGTTCGAGAATTGCTCGAGGAACATAAGTGGACGTGGTAAAGTGGACTCCGGTGTCAGGTATGGTTTTCTTGCAACCTGTGTCCTACCGGATTACACCGGCTTGTATGCCAATGTGTTTTTATGAGTGTTGCCACCTTGTAAGATTAAAACATGTAATGAGTTTATAGTAATTCATTTATGTGGCGCATCTGGTCTCCGATACCGTTTAACCTCAAATATGTGTTAAACCTTAGCTAACCAAATCTAGATCACATGAGCGATCGGTATTCGGAGTTGACGGCCCAAACCTTGGGAACGTGCTAACCACGGCTATGTGTGAGTTAGTTTGGATATGTGTGTTATATGCAGTGTGGGAACCTCCCTTGTGTGCTTAACTCGGTTATGATACCGTATGGTGTGTGGATGTGGTAGGCTCCATAATGGATCTCTAACTACTTATTTATAAGTGTATATGTACTAATGGGGGGTGAGGAGTCCGGTTGTTCCGGCCACGCGTGTGATGGACGGAGTCGATATCATATCCGGTTCGGCTCTCTTGGTGTATGTATAGGTGGTATTCCAATTTGGTTTCTACCTTCCCTTAGCTTATCCAAAGCTAGTTACTGACTCACGTCGGGCCACAGGGGCATACGAATGTTATTTCGGTGTGCTTGGGATTACTATATCCGACACACCTTGGGTATAAGTTAACCGTTCTATATAACCGGACGGTAACGAGGTTGGTAACGAGCTTAACATGGGATTGGTAATAATCTCTAGGCTCACTATGTATACTAACTATGGTGGAAGGTTCCTTGTGAGAACCGATTTACGGTGTTATGTATTGGTGTTGTGCTATGCAAATTCCCTTGCTATGCTACGATAAGTATACGTTAGGTGTTTAGAATGATGGTGATGTTGTCATGTGTACGTCGAAACAAGAAAGGTTTTGTTATGGTTTGTTATGTGTGGAATGAGTTATGTTGTAGGATATGGGATGTGTGGATCATGGAAATGAATCCCAGTTTGTGACAAGAGGCGTTTAAGGATAACCCGATTGATGGGTACATGTCGTTCGTTAAGGAAGTAGCTCCGTTTTAGAGGAGAGCCACTCTAGGGTTTAAGGAATCATTGGATGGTTAAGTGTGGATGTGTTGGTTATAGGTTGAGTCCATTGAGGCGAAATGTTATGTGTTGTATGTTTATGGCTTGTATGCATGATTTAAATAATAACTCACTGCATGCTAAGACGACAATTAGTTGTGCGTGGTGGCCCGGTAGCATGTGGGCTGCGGGATTACCATACCAGCAAAGGTGCTGAGCCCCTTGGGGGCCACCCTTTCTCTCCTTTTCTATTTCAGGTACAAGGAGCTGGAAGCCGTTCGAGAGTAGGACGGGGTAGATGTTTATACATGGGTAGCCATTTAAATGGCGTAAGCATTGTAAGCGTAGTAAGACCGAAATTGTTATCGGCATTAGTTTGTAAATACTCGGTACAGTGGGAATGTATGTATATAATAAATGTTGAAAATGGAATGAGGATTGTATTGTGTAGTTGCTCGAATCTAGTCCATCAGACCGATACAAATGTATATGTATTAGCCTTGTTAGCCACTGGGTGGTTAACGGCGTGTAACACCATTGAATTAAGCAATGTGATGAGTTGAGAATTCCGCGGCAGATTGATGTTAAGTGTACGGTGGTGGTTGGGGTGTTACAGTAATAGTTTTACATACCGTAACACTTTTATGTTAATAAAAACATTTGAATGTTATCAGTGAAACAAGTGTGAACCGAGGAACGAGTGGTGACCCGGTAAAGTATATCCATGGTGAAAGGTATGATTTTCTCATACTCCGCGTGCTAACCGAGTTACGTTGATTTGTGTGTTTGTGTGCCGGCTTAATCAAGATTAAAGCATGAAAATAATCCATTGTTTGATTATGTATGTCTTGATGTATGTTGAATGAGCTAACATACTTGTATGCCGGTGTGGTCTAACATAGAGTAAAGACCGACTCACTGTGAGTAACGTTTGGCTAGAGACCCCTAGATCGGGTCGATGCTTATGATAAAGAAAACGTGCAAACACACAAACTATCCGTTAAAGTATAACGAAAACACAAACATATGAACTCCCTAGAATGTGAGGAGATGTGCGGGTTGAGTAATTACCCGATAACGGTTAGTAAACCATAATGACACAATCCACGAAACAAATGAGAGTGGAAAGATAAGTGAACCTCCCTCAAGAGGATTAACGATAGTTCGAAGATGTGAACTAGTAAAGAAGGTAAAAGAGACCTAAGGGATTAGTAGCTCCCTTGAGACACGATCAACCTCCTATATGAGGATTTTACCAATTTAAGAAATTAACCGAAAGTATGAGTAAGTGGAATGTATGGGTAACTCTTAAAACCTAAGATTAACCGAACTAAAGTAACGTTCCCAGGTCATTAGAAACATCGAGAGTGATGCTTCTAGACTAATATACATAATATTTAAAACTCCGAGAGAGGAGTGTATGGGAATGAGAGTAGTCCGAGAGTAGTCGGACCTAAGTAAAAGAGATAGGAACTAAGAGAGTTCCGTGAGCTAGTTGAACCTTCCCACCATGCTAGACCCGGAGTAGAGTCGAAACCGGGGAAGTAAGACTATGCTAGAGAGCCATGAGTTTTGGCCTAAGTATGTATTAAGAGTAACAAGCGTGACGTAGGAGACCTGTAGCGTCTCGAGAATCTACAAGAGCTTGAGTATAAATAACCCAAGAGTGTGGGTGAGATAATGAGTATAAATAACCCAAGAGTGTGGGTGAGATATTGAGTATAAATAACCCAAGAGTATGGGTGAGATAATGAGAATAAGTAACCCGAGAGTGTGGGTGAGTATAGTACGAGTAGCCCAAGAGAATGGGTGTGTATATGAATAAGTAACCCGAGAGAGCGGATGAGGTATTGAATAAGTAAACAAGGCATAGTGAGGTATAACCCTCAAGGCCTAAGAGTAAGCAGATGCAACTAACAACCTTGTTATGTTAGTTAGGAATTGTGTTCCGTGATTGGATGTAGATTCCTTGAGTAATACACATATATATTGTATTGCTATGATGCATGTTGTTTGACTAATGAACTCCATGTATATCCGACAAAAGTACTCGGCGTACCCCGGTTGGCGCTCGGGGTATGCGAATTTCATATGCAGCGTTAAGCTGAGCCCCTAGGGGTGATGTTTTTATTTTACAGGTACAACGAAGATGTTACCGTTCGAGAGTAGGACGGGGTCGGTGGGTTGCATGGGTAGTTAGTTTTAATTACTTATGTATTGAAAGAGGTGTAAAACCGAATATGTTGACGGCATCCATTTATTGTAGACTCGGTATAGTAGAGAAATGATTTGAGTATTGTATTTGCATTGTGTACTCGGTTGTTCCAGTTCATCAGACCGTTACGGTATGTAAGGAAGGCCTGGTTAGCCATATGGGTGGCTAATGGCGTTGTTTCACCCCTCGTTGTAATTAGAGTTCCGCTGCATGAGTAAGAGTAATTGGTGACAGTTTAAGAGGTAATGACGAGCTTAACGGTTGGGGTGTTACAAAAATGGTATCAGAGCGAAGTATCGCTCTGATGACTGGAAATACCGAGCTTAGGATATACCGAGTTAGGAACTAGAGACTTAGGGCTATGGGTTGAGTGGTAGCGTGAGAGATGCGCTAGTTAGAAACTTCCAGTATGATCTGGATACCTACAATACCAGACCCGCCCTCCACAAACCCCGTATTTAAAAGCTTGGGAAGGAACGCCAGAGAGACGGGGAACCCGATCTGGCACTTAATTATTATTTCGATATGAACCAGAATCTGTCATGTGGTAGATCCCGAGAACCAGAGATCCCGGAGACGGATCCCACTAGAACGACAATAACCGCTCACAATGGCGGGAGATCGAGAAATCCTAATCCAAGGAGACCAGAATCTGTGGCAGCTTGGGGCGACATGCTTTGCAGTCGCGAGAACCAAACTGGCCGAGCGGCAGCAAGAAGAGAACACCAATCGTGCGACAAGACGGACTCATAAGAAATAACGAGAACCGGGACACATGTCTACGGACCGTCATGGCTATGTAATAACACTAATGGCTAGTTGAGAGTAGGTGCACCCACCCTGCCACACCCGAAGAAGTTGAAATACTTAACTGATATAGCTTAGACAGCTACGAGCAACTACGGGATATACCCGAATAGGACTACAAAAGTAGTACCTAAATAAGTTAAACCTCGGTAACCACAGTAAAGACGTGGGAGCGAGCAACGAGGTAAAGCAAAAAATTAAAGTAATTAAGGAACTCCGAGAGTGGAGGAGCACCTAAATGAATGACAGTCATGTCAAGAGGAATGAGAAGCAGCTCTAAGGAGCAGTTATCCAACTAAGGGATCAAGGAAGAGCCAACGAGGCTACAAATGCAATGTGAACAATACCGTGACCGGTATGAGTTAACCCAAAAACCGCCAGTACCGTGCACTTGCCACAGCAAGTGCAGTAATAGCGAGACTAATAAGAAGAGCTTTGACAAGCGACCAATACTTAGTAAGTACCAAAATGGCGAGAGAAGCCAATATGGCAAGACAACCTTAAGAACTATGAAACAAAACCTTGAAAAGGCCTAAGAGCCTGATCACTGTATGAAGAACATACCAGTCAGCGAGAAGCTGGACTCGATATGAAGCAACCAGCATTGAAATGCCATGAAGATTTTCTTTCAAACTCAACTTTTCTCTCAAACGCAAAATTTTCCAAAAACCCCCAAATTTTTTAAAACCAAACCAGAGAACCACGGTAAATTATCATTGAATGATATAAGAGGAGTTGGCAGCAGAATACTTCATCTAGGCGTGTGACCGACACTACAAGTGTACACAACGAGACATGGGACAACCGCACTCCGAAGGAGCTTGCGGGCCTGACAGACCAATTATGAGTTAGTCGGGTAAGTGGCAACGTATCAATAAGATACCCCATGTATGTATACAAGTAGAGTACGGTACACGGGAAGTAGCCTACTCCATACTACGGACGAAAGAACCAATCCAAACCAAGATATTTGGACACCTCGAATGATCGAAGAACACAAAGAAGTTTACGAAGCTAAAGGAGTCTAGAAACCAGTAAGGTGACGGACCTAAGGACATAGCGTGGATAAGTGTGAGAAGCACAGAGTATTAAGTATAGACATGGGATATGTCTCAGGAATCAAGGAGGAAATACCTAATAACTGGAATGGATACCAGTGTAAGCAATAAGATGAATGCCTTAAATGATCATATCAATGTTTGATGAACGGGATAGCATTCCCACAGTATATCTCACTAAGAGAATAACGACCTAATTAAATAGGTAAGGAAAGTACTAATATCTACCCAATAAGGGAGGAACATTACAACCCTAAATGGATAGTTCGAGTTATACATAGCCGCAAGCGAAGTCGCAACTGAACATAACCATAAGTACAAGCCAGATGTAATGGCATTACTCAGTAACACCCAGGAGCAATCCGAGAAGGGTGCGGAGTCAACAGTAGTTGAACGAAACATCATGTTAACAACACAAGTGTTTAAGCAAACACTCGGGTAGAACTCGAAGGGATCCCTCGTAACACGGGATACCCTAAATTGCCAGAGGGCATGAATTAATATCAAAGTACAAAGGGCCATCCAGGTACGGAAGTGTGGTGAGACAACCATAACGAGAGCCCAGTAATATCTTCCAAACCATTTAATTGCATACGGAGAAGGAGAAACCTGTTTGAGCAGCCCACATAGAGCGTGGCGAGGCAATGTGGCTTGTAAGCCGGTAAAACCAACTACAATTTGTAGATCCAAACGTTGTAAAACTTATGCATTAAGGCATAAAAAGGAATTGTGGAGAACAAATCACTACCTTAGAGTGGGGGATACCACTTGTTATTTTGGGGCCTAGGGAGCGGCAATTGCGTGAATCCTCCAGAGAAAGGCTACCATCTAAGAATGTAATGTGAAACCGCTAGAGCAGTGTAGACAAACTTGAGCATGTGTTAATTGCCAAGGAGTAAGTCGAACAGAGATAGGGCATTGAAAGGCGTTGATAGCAGTGGAAAGAAACCGAGAGAGTAATCGGTTAAGTAGTAAAACACAGTATGTGTGCAATACGAATTGCAGAGTAAACGATGCGCAGTAAGCGTAAAGAGTTTAGAGTAATACATTCTATTGAGCCAAGTGAATGGCAAGCCATAGTATAAATGGCGGGAGTACATGTGCGGAAGCTAAAGTAGTAGCGGATGCCATGTAAACAAATGTTGTTTAATGAGTAAGAACATGGTACGCAACAAGCGACCATCATAAGAGCATAATCAGATAATGATATGAAGCTGATAAGAAGTGCGATAAAGAAGACATGTTCATCCTATCTCATGAGAGATTTACTGTCAAGGGTTTACGCTTCTGCACTCTGTATGACTGAGTGTTTTGGTATTGCACTTGTGCGGTAATGATCGAGTGGGAGAGCCAGGAATTGAGAAATGTCAACGAAGCCTGTTGAGCGAGAATCTAAAGAAAACCGTGCGGCCTTTGGCCAAAGATGCACGAAGAATGTGGGTTGTAACCCACAGGTCCCAGGACCGATGAATGGTTAATGCAGAGTAGTATGAAGGAGGAATTGTTGTACATAAATAAATGAATAAACATAATTGAGAAGCACTATTAAACGAGGAAGCACAACATACTGAGTAGTAGCTTGATCTCAACCGACAATAAGTCGGAAAAGGTAAGTGAATAACCACGAAGGTATACAGAGTATACGAAATAGATTTCCAAGAGCTGGAGAGAAAACCTATAACTCATCGAATTCGCATACGGTAAGAGATACCTAGCGACGATTGAGAAACCTTTAATCCAAAGTCAAAAAGGGATAAAAGGGAGTGGATAATACATTGAGAACACCAAAAGGGCGAGTAAGCTCTAGTTATCAGGTCACACAGCCGGAGCTTGTGTTCCGTAATTCAAAGGTTAAGTATACCTGACAATCTGAGTAAATGGCTAATCCTAAAGCCTTGAAGCCTTAGAGGCTAGAATTGAACCCGGTTATGAGTTAGTTAACCGTATCGAAGTTAAAACACTTCATAATACCTGAATTAGTGAACCAATGTTCAGTGATAACATATGGTCTGTTACGCGGGCATAACCCCTTTTAAGGGGGGTAGGGCGAGAAACCGCTTAGAGTATGTTTTACGTATAGGTGCGTAAACTACTATATGCATAGCACAAAAAGAGTTATTTTGATGATTGGAACTCATGTTACAGAAACATGTGCACCCATTCATCGTGTAAGTATGAGTACTGTGCATGAGAGATGCGAGTAATGTGTATATATTATTTATGAAAAGAGGAGTAGAGAAACTCCTAGGGAGTGAGAATCCCTATGGTATATGTCTAGTGAGATTAGACATGAGACATAATGAGTATGAATCGGTATGAAACCGATGTATAACCTAGTAGGAAGGGGGGTTCCTTAGGTGATTTTAATTTGAGAATGATTGATGGAGTGAGTTCCATCCTTTGGAGTTGTATGTTGTGTGTTTCAATTAAGCAATAAATGATGATATGAGCCTCGAGTAGTGAATACTTAGGTAAGTAAATGGAGTAAGTTGAGAATGACGTATGACCTAAGTACTAAGGAATTAGAGAAAAATTAAAATGAACTGTTTTATGATTATGATTAGAAAGAGTAAAAGATAGAAAACAAAAATGTTTGACTATCTGATTGTTTGAAACTGACGTGGGAGGTGGAACTTGATCTGCTAGCGATCAAGGGAAACCGAACACAAATTGGGGTGGAAGGATAGTTCAACACTGATGCTGACCACATCAGGGTTGGATGATTCTTGAAGCTCCCCATAAGTGGTCACAAGTAATCACGTTACGAAAAGATGCGCAGCCCCCAAACCGAACTTGGAGTTGTGTGATGTTTCGAAAAGAATTTTCAAACAGAATTTGAAAAGGGATTTTCTTCTAGTATGAAGATGGAAATGAAAACTGGTTTTTAAACCGCTATCACCCGCCGATGGCTACGGCCTTAAGTCTTGATGACCGGTAGAACGGTGGGCGTGTATTGGTTTTGAAACCATTGCACCGTACGTGCGGAGGTCCTAAGCGACCGGTTGGGGCGGTGACAGTGTGTGATTTTTTCCAAAGGCAGCGGGACGGGGAGAGTACCCTGAGACGATCCTGTGTTGAGTGAGTCAACCAGAGTGCCTGAGGATATGTATATGTGTAACATTTTGATCAGAACCGAAGGGACCATGGGCCAGAGAGAGTAAGTGCCCATTTGTCATGAAACGGCCGTGGACCAGAGAGCGTAAGTGTCCAACGTGACCGGTACCTGAGGGATCAGTAGTGTATACTCAATATGGATTCAAGGACTGTAGTGCCTTCTTGTCTTCGGACCAATTCCATGGAGAGAGTATAAAGAGTATTTTTGATTGCTATACATGCTGTGATTTGTGTGTGGTATGTGTAGTGTGAAATGAGAATGACTTGTGAAGTCTGTAAGGTTATACGTGTATTTAACCTTGGCATAGTATGCCTGAGAGTAACGAGATTAGATTCACCAACTTTGAGGACAAAGTTCCTAAGGGGGGTAGATTTTAATACCCCGGATCTAAAAATGATGATTAAATTACTCTATATGATTATTAAAGGTCTAATGGTGCCTATAGAGTATTGGTAAAGAGAATAAAACCAAAAGAAAAGAGAAAACGCTTGAAAAGCGAAAAACGCTAAATGCGCGTTAAATGAATATAAGAGATATATGATCTCGAGAGGGTCCGAGATGGATTCCTAAGGCTTAGTTAGGCCTAATTAGTGTACGGGAATGATTCCCGAAGTAAACGGATCCAATAATGGATTAAAAATACTAATGGAGTTTAAAGCACGTTTTTTGAGAAAACCTGAAACGTGACTTTAAGTGGTCAAACATACCCATAAAAATATAGTTGATTAAATAACTATAAACAAATATTAATGGAAGCTTAATAACCATTAAAAATAAAGAAACGAGAAAAATCCGAAAAAACGGGCCCGGTTAGTGAATAGTGCCAAACCGGGTAAATTAATGAGCGTGTTCTGTAAAAAAAAATGAAAAACGCTACCAGCTAGTATTTTGTGTGGGGCCGATTTTAATTAGTATGTACACACACATTAATAAGCTTGTTAGCTTATTAAGTCACAAGATGACAAGTAAATAAAGTAAAAAGGGAATAGTAAAAAGATACTTTACTTACTCTCTCACCTTCTTTCCTCTTCTTTTACGATTCCCAGCCTCTTCTCTGTATTCTCTTCTTCCCCAGAGAACTCCATGGCGATTTCAGCAGAGAGCACCACCTCCATCTTGTTCCTCCTCTAACTTACTCGATACAACACCAAATCACACAAAATTTGTACCGTTGGACTCCTCTCACTAAGGGCAACATTTTCCACCCTTCAAAAGCTTGAAACACTCTTATCCATTTCCATGGCGGTAGGCTCAGTTGAAGCTTGAAGAGGAGCTTTTGGCTCTCCTTCATCCCCTTGATGCTCCAAGGTAAAAATAAACCCAAGTTTTCCACTTTCCTAGCTTGTTCTTGCAAATTAAAAAAAAATGTCGTGTTGAACTTGGCTCCATTTTCCAGCCGGCTTTTGTTTTTCAACAGAGGGGTGAGATTGTTCCTAGCCTAGCTGTTCAAAGATGGCACTCAAGAGAACAAGGTAACTCCTTAGTGTTAGAGCCCTAAAACTAGTTCGTGGAATATTAATTTTGTGAGTTACGTGAGAAATAAACTAGTTTGTTATGTGTGGTTTGGGGTATGATTGTAGACATCAATATATACCTATGTTTGGTGTGGAAACAAGAAGAGAAGAGAAAGAATCAGAGAAAGAGAAGAAGAGAAAAGAAAACAGAAAATTAACAAGGTAAAGAGCTTACCTTGAGTCGGTTTACTTCCTTGTAAAACACATTTTTGAACGTAAATAATGACCATGTATGGTGTAGTCATGATACTACAATATAGTTTGTTGAATGAGGAAGTTCTAATGTTGTTTGGGGGTGCAAAATAAACCTAGAAACTAAGTTGGCATGCGTGTGATATCAGTGGGTCATTTAGTGTGTAGTAGCAGTGATTCTGATGCTTATATAACAGGGAAGAAAAAGATGATTTTTGTGATCTGTTTAGTGTTGTGAGAGTGCTTAGGAAGTGGGCAACCTCTGTCAAAATTTGTCTAGCAAACAAAGGGCTTGAGTATGTTAATGCGTGGAGTTAGTTTGGTAAGAAAGGAAGGAATGGAAAACTGCAACAGAGAACAAGAAACTAGAGTCTGTAACAGGTGAGAAAATTACAGTGAAATGGGTTTTGTAACAGATGAATGTACAAGTAGTTTAGGTTGGTTTGAATGCCTAAACATGTCAAACATGCTATAATATATGTAGGAAGAGTGGGGAAGAAGTTGGTATAAGTTTGGAGTTGAAGCAAAGTTAAAAACACATATATTTTACAATACTGCAACTTGTCCGGGTTTGCAAACAAGTACACAAACCCGAACATGCCAAAAAACACGGCAGAATGTATTTCAGAATGGATGGTCCGGGTTTGCAAACCAAGACCTAAACCCGGACCACCCCAAAATTCCACCCGAGAGATTTACACAGGTATGGTCCGGGTTTGTAAACCCACCCCTAAACCCGGACCACACATAAAAGTCACCCGAGAGCACATTCCAGTATTGGTCCAGGTTTGTATCCCTGGACACAAACCCGGACCACCCCAAAAATTGCACAGAAAGTGTTTTCTTGCATTCTAATGATGGGGAATTGAATGGTAATGATAGTATAAGGTAATTAAGACATGAATAATGATGTTAAAGGTCATTAGGAGTGTAAACAAGTTTGAGAGGTGAATGAGAAAGTTGTGAGCTTAAGAACACATGAGTAAAACTAAGTTAAACGGGTTAACGGGGTTAAGTAGATAATAGTTTTACATACCGTAACGCTTTGATGTTAATAAAAACATTTGAATGTTATCAGTGGAACAAGTGTGAACCGAGGAACGAGTGGTGACCCGGTAAGTATATCCATGGTGAAAGGTATGATATTCTCATACTCCGCGTGCTAACCGAGTTACGGATTTGTGTGTTTGTGTGCCGGCTTAATCAAGATTAAAGCATGAAAATATCCATTGTTTGATTATGTATGTCTTGATGTATGTTGAATGAGCTAACATACTTGTATCCGGTGTGGTCTAACATAGAGTAAAGACGACTCACTGTGAGTAACGTTTGGCTAGAGACCCCTAGATCGGGTCGATGCTTATGATAAAGAAAAAACGTGCAAACACACAAACTATCCGTTAAGTATAACGAAAACGCAAAATATGAACTCCCTAGAATGTGAGGAGATGTGCGGGTTGAGTAATTACCCGATAACGGTTAGTAAAACCATAATGACACAATCCATGAAACAAATGAGAGTGGAAAGATAAGTGAACCTCCCTCAAGAGGATTAACGATAGTTCGAAGATGTGAACTAGTAAAGAAGGTAAAAGAGACCTAAGGGATTAGTAGCTCCTTGAGACACGGTCAACCTCCTATATGAGGATTTTACCAATTTAAGAAATTAACCGAAAGTATGAGTAAGTGGAATGTATGGGTAACTCTTAAAACCTAAGATTAACCGAACTAAAGTAACGTTCCCAAGTCATTAGAAACATCGAGAGTGATGCTTCTAGACTAATATACATAATTATTAAAAACTCCGAGAGAGGAGTGTATGGGAATGAGAGTAGTCCGAGAGTAGTCGGACCTAAGTAAAAAGAGATAGGAACTAAGAGAGAGTTCCGTGAGCTAGTTGAACCTTCCCACCATGTTAGACCCGAGAGTAGGGTCGAAACCCGGAAGTAAGACTATGCTAGAGAGCCATGAGTTTTGGCCTAAGTTGTATTAAGAGTAACAAGCGTGACGTAGGAGACCTGTAGCGTCTTGAGAATCTACAAGAGCTTGAGTATAAATAACCCAAGAGTGTGGGTGAGATAATGAGTATAAATAACCCAAGAGTGTGGGTGAGATATTGAGTATAAATAACCCAAGAGTATGGGTGAGATAATGAGAATAAGTAACCCGAGAGTGTGGGTGAGTATAGTACGAGTAGCCCAAGAGAATGGGTGTATGAATAAGTAACCCGAGAGCGGATGAGGTATTGAATAAGTAAACAAGGCATAGTGAGGTATAACCCTCAAGGCCTAAGAGTAAGCAGATGCAAACAACCTTGTTATGTTAGTTAGGAATTGTGTTCCGTGATTGGATGTAGATTCCTTGAGTAATACACATATATATTGTATTGCTATGATGCATGTTGTTTGACTAATGAACTCCATGTATATCCGACAAAAGTAGTCGGCGTACCACGGTTAGTGCTTGGGGTATGCGAATTTCATATGCAGCGTTAAGCTGAGCCCCTAGGGGCGATGTTTTTATTTTACAGGTACAACGAAGATGTTACCGTTCGAGAGTAGGACGGGGTTGGTGGGTTGCATGGGTAGTTAGTTTTAATTACTTATGTATTGAAAGAGATGTAAGACCGAATATGTTGACGACATCCATTTATTGTAGACTCGGTATAGTAGAGAAATGATTTGAGTATTGTATTTGCATTGTGTACTCGGTTGTTCCAGTTCATCAGACCGTTACGGTATGTAAGGAAGGCCTGGTTAGCCATATGGGTGGCTAATGGCGTTGTTTCACCCCTCGTTGTAATTAGAGTTCCGCTGCGTGAGTAAGAGTAATTGGTGACAGTTTAAGAGGTAATGACGAGCTTAACGGTTGGGGTGTTACAGGTATGAACCACCACTTAGAAACCTAGTGAAAACATAACAAGTGTTGGCATTATTATAAGGAAAATGCATAATGACTAAGGTGGATATTGATGAGTGATTTGATGAGTTTAGTGGAGGGCTTAAGGTGTATTTGAATTACCCAAATGAGGTTAGAACATACTAGGATATATGAGGTGAAGTTTGGAGTCAAATGGGAATATAGAAACAAAGTTCTGGAGCCGACCGATCTTATGGACCGGACCTGCAAGGTCGGTCGAGCTCAGTTTACACTACCAGAAAGAGTTTCTAGAATGGACCGACCTTGGGGACCGGACTTGCAAGGTCGGTCGGGCTTGTATTTTGTGTACGAATTGAGTCTCTGGAATGGACCGACCTTGGGACCGGACTTACAAGGTCGGTCATGCCTAGAATTTTGTATGGGAATTGGTCTCTGAAATCGACCGAACTTGGCACCGACCTTGGCAAGGTCGGTCGGGCTTAAATTTCCCACGGGGAAAACTCTCGGGAATGGACCGACCTTGGGGACCGGACTTGCAAGGTCGGTCGGGGTAAAATTTTCAAACGGTAATATGTCCTGGAATGGACCGACCTTGGGTAAGGTCGGTCGGTAAGGTCGGTCGAGCCAAAAACATTAAAAAAAGAAGAAATTTTAAATTCTAAGGATATTAATTGGTAATAAGGTATGCCATTAGTAGGGTAATGATGATTAGGAACCTAAGAACCTAAGGAGTTAAGTTAAGTTAAGTATAAACCTTAATGTTTAAAGTTAAGTTTATAAGGTTAAGTGGTAAGGACTTAAAAGAGTGTTGGTTGGGAATTTTTACGGACTAAATGAGTTAAGTAAGGTTCAAGATAACTAATGGCGAATGTTTTAGGTTTGTGAATTGGGACCCTGGAGAAGGTTAAACAAACGACAGTCATCGGTGAACGGTACAGTCTTTCTTGTGACCTGCTTGCTAACGAGGTGTCCCTCGGATTGTGTGCTATCTGTTTGTTTGATATGACTAAGACAAGATAAAGCATGCAACTGGATATTAATGTTCTTGTTGTGTGCGTGTTTTCTTTACACTAACCCACGAGGCTTAAGGATAGCTACTAACTAAGCTTGGTACTTATTGAGTTAAGGAGAGGATTTGTACATAGGTGATTGTTGGTTAATACCCATCAAGGCTTAACTAACACATGATATTTAAGACTTTCACTAACCGTAACTTGGGGTGGGAGTGAGGAATCCGGAATGGTACCGACACATGTGTATTGGGGGAGGTCGGTGTCTGAATCAGATCCGGACTTCCAAATAAGACTTGTCGTTGGACTCGTCGCCTAGGGTCAACAAACTGACCCGACCACCCGTACTGTTTGAGGTGGGAGGCACATTAAGGATGGCGTGGGGGGATCAAGCCTACATCCCCAACAAATTAAGAAAGGTTGCTTATCGCTGGTAAGTGCACTGCTACCGGCAAGGGTTAACCAAGCTCTACAAAAATAAGCAACCAATTAAGGGCTAACCAGTCTAATAGTAGAACGGTTGGTAATTATAAGATTAAGGAGATTGTGGATCTAAGGAGTTAAGAACTAAGTCACTTGTTAAGGGAACGCCTGAGTCGTTCATTTGTATGTGAGCTACTCATGTTCATTGTGGTTTGTTGTTTTATTGCATTTCATATTATGATTGTGATGCTAATCAACTTCCATGCTATCGACAATTAGTCGTCGTAGCCCCGTTAGCTTGGGGGCCACGAGAGGGTCGTACCAGCATTCGTGTGGACCCCCTTTGGGGGCTGTTTTTACACTTGCAGGTAAGCGGCCCATGAAGTCACACCACGAGAGTAGGAGCGGGTAGCCCTAGGTGGGACTTTATTTTGAATACGGGTAGCGCCTGTGCACCCGTCTGTTGATAGTTGAACTTGAGAAATATTATGTGGTTTTGGAGATACTTAAAACTAGGTTGGTGTATGTATTTTGGATATACGGTTGTAAATATTTAAGAAACGGTATTTCTTGTTGATTAGACCGTGGCAAGGTCCTGGTGTTAGTCTATTTCCGCTGCGACGTTTATGAATTATGTGTTAAGTTTGTGATAACCACGATTGGCTTTGGACTGTGTGTTACACCTATTTTGATATTATATGTATTGTATGCTTAGTGGGGGATTTGTGGGGGATTTGTGGCTTGATTCTAGCTTATTTCCGCAATTGATTTTGCAGTATTCACAGTGTCTGAACACGTATCCGAACTTCGAAGTTCGGACATCATGCACGGGCAGATTTTCTGACACTCGGCTAACAACCGAACATGCAAGGTCGGACGCATGTTCGAACCAGTCTTTGTTTTTGTATAACTTCTTTGTCTGAGATCCGTTTTGAATGCCGTTTACGGCGTTAGATTCCTCTTTTCAATTACTATCTGTTTTGATAAGTTTTAGCATATGTATATGTGTACTTTGATTTGAAAATCTTCGATAAGCCTTTGAACTTTGATTTGCTCTAAAAGTGAGTTTCAGCTTCTGACTTTGGTTTTGACTTTCGTATTTCGTTGGTCTTGGTTTCAGACATCTGTTTCAGCTTTGATTCAGTTTCCACTATGTTATTGCCTTGTGCTTTGGGGTGTTGCCCTGCAACACCTTCTGTCTGTTTGATTAAGCTTCTGATTTCGGACCTAGTCTTCTCTATGTCTAAGCTGTGGATGGCTGGGTTTAGCTATCCTGTAGCATGCTGTGTAGGATGTCCTTCTGTTATCTCACGGGTGTCTCTCCCATTCTGTTCATAGGTGTCTCACCTGCTCTGTTCACGAGTGATGTTTCCTTGTTCTGTTCACGGACTCGCTCCATGCTGTATGTATGCTTTCAATGCGAGTATCCTACTTTTGTTCGTGTTCTATTCAGCTTCTATCTATTATGTTTGATTTTGTATTTGACAGACTACTGTGTGCTTTCTGTCCTTTAAACACCTTTGTTTGTTTGTACTGCTTCCGCCGGCTCTGTTTGTCTGTACTGCTTCCACTAGCTCCGTATGTTTTCAAACTTAGATAGGCTGCTGTGTGCTTCCTGTCTGTTGTGGATTTCTGATTTGAAAAGTGCTCTACTTCGTCTGCTCTATCTGTATTTGATTTGAGACAATCGGCTGTGTGCTTACCTTTTTCTGCTAAATTCCGGATTTTGCTAAGCTTCTGATTGTGTTTAAGCTTTTGAGTTTGTTAAGCTTTTGATTTCGTCAAGATTTTAGCTTTAGTTTACCTTCTGCTATTAATTGTATGTTTGGACCACCGCTTAGCTTCTTGTGTTTCAGACTTCAGTCTATTTGAAAGACTTCCGCTTTGTCTCTGATTTTGCTCTGGCTAAGCGCTTTCGTATATGTATATATATATATATATATGTATATATATATATATATATATGTATGTTTAGTATCTATTTTGAGCATGCTCCGCTGATGAAGTTGATCACCTGCTGAGCTATAGTTTGGCTTACCCCTATTTCCGTCTGATTTGCAGGTTTTGGTTCGTGCTTGAAGATTCAACTTTCCCTTTTCATTTTGGCGTTTGAGTTTTTATTTAGTTTGTTTGGCCTTGGGGCCCAGTTGTCTTTAGATCATGCTTTGTATTTCAATTTGGCTTCCACCTGTGTATTGTAAAGACATGTTGTAATCGTTTATCTGGTAATATATGAGCATTCATTTCGGTTTTGGGGATTCGATAGTGTAGCCTTGCGTGTCTTGGGTAATAAGTGCGCGGCATGTAACGGTCTCCCAACCAGGCTCGGTTTGGTTTTCATTGGGATTTGAGGGTGTCTGCATTTCTATGCATCCGTGTCTTTGCCTATTATCTATTGTGTGCTCTATGCTCTGTGGGTTGACTGCTCTCTGGTTTCCATTATGTGTGTCTGCTCTGTGGTTGTCTACTATCAGAGTGGCGCACAACGGAAGCGTAGTGTCTATTTGCATGTACTTGTGTGTTCTGAGAATGAGTCTGAGGGAGTTGGGTCGCTTGGGAAAGGATGACCGAATGTGAGTGCTCGTTTGTCAAAAAGGTGTGCTTCTGTTGTGAGTTTGTGTTACATGCTTGTGTTGTATGTTCTGTGTTGTGTTCTTGTGGGAGTTTGAGAGTGTGTTGGTCCTTTAGGTAAGGACACCTCTGAGAGTTCTTGTGCCTCTAGGCTCAGTGTTAGTAATCTTCTATTTCACCTCTTCTGTTAATGATTCAGCTAATAAGTTCTGAGTGCTAGATTTGTGAGGTGCAAGCTTCTGAGATATGTGATTGTTGTTCTATTCCTTCAAGCTTAGCCTTTGTAATCTTTTGCTTTGCTCATTCTGTTAGTGAATCAGCTAGTGAGGTCCGTGTGTTAGCTCGTGTAAGTAGAGCTTCTGAGATATGTTAGCATTCTTTATATGTCTTTGTGATGAGCCTTTGGTAATCATCTGTTGTGCCTCTCTGTCAGCGCGTCAGTCAGTGTATTCTGAGTGTTAGATCTATGAGTTTCAGGCATCTGAGACGTGTGAGTGATCTTACTGTGTCTTAGAGCTATGTGTTAGTAATCCTCTTCTTGTTCTTCTGTCAGTCAATCAGCAGTGAGTTCTATTCAGAGTGTTAGTTCCTTGTGCGTATTTGTAGTATTCTGGCACTGGAAGTGCATTTATTCATACTTCGGGCTTCGTTGAATTTCGAGGACGAAATTCATTTTAAAAGGGGTATAATGTTATGCCCTAGATTTTTTTCTTCTTTTGTTTCTAATTCGCAAAGAGAGCTTAATGATATTCTTACCTCATTTTAGAGGGCTTATGTCATTGTGGTATATTTTTATATGTTGGAAGGAAGGAGGGATTGTAATTTCTTCTGTTAGTTTATTTATTTATTAGTTAGGAAAGAGGGAGCCATTTATATTATATTATTATTTTCTCCTCATTCCTCATTCAACATTCACATTTATTTTCTCTCCACTTTCCTGACATTTCCTCACGACAGTTTCTCGCTCCCTCAACCCTCCGCTCTCCAAACCTTCACCTCCCTTTGCTTTATTCCTCTCATCTCCAATTCTTTACCAATGTCCAGATGCTAATTGTTCGTTGTGGATTCCGTTTGTCAGTCGGTTGTTCCTCAAGTTTGATTTGTGTATTCCAGCTTCGTTCCCGTTTGAGTTTCCTCTTTTCCCTTTTGATTTGATTTTGTAATTCGACTATTCAGTTCGAGCGTTCGTGATTCGAGAGGAGGTTTTGAGGATGGCAATTTGTAGTGACCGCTGAGATTGCTTTGCTTCAGATGTGAGGTAGGTGGAAGATGGATTCAGTTGTGTATGTTAACCCACAGGGGTTCCGTTTCCGTTTCCATATACGATTGTTTTGACTCTCAGATTGGTGATGTCTTTGGATGATTTTGATGTGAATTTGATGCGTTAAAACCCCGTGGATGTATGTTATCGATGGCCTATTTTGATACTATAAGTATTGTATGATTTGTGGGGGATTTGTGACTCTCGACTAACGTCCGAGCATGCAAGGTCAGACGCATGTTCGGACCAGTCTTTGTTTTTGCATAACTTCTTTGTATGAGCTCCGTTTTGAGTGCCGTTTGCGGTGATGGATTCCTCTTTTCAAGTAATATCTGTTTTGATATGTTTTAGCACATGTATATGTGTACTTTGATTTGAAAATCTTCAATAAGCCTTTGAACTCTGATTTGCTCTAAAAGTGAGTTTCAGCTCTGACTTTGGTTTTGACTTTCGTATTTCATTAGTCTTGGTTTAAGACATTTGTTTCAGCTTTGATTCAGTTTCCATTATATTAATGCCTTGTTCTTTGGGGTGTTGCTCTGCAACACCTTCTGTTTGTTTGATTATGCTTCTGATTTGGGATCTAGTCTTCTCTATGTCTAAGCCGTGGATGGCTGGGTTTAGCTATCCTGTAGCATGCTATGTAGGACGTCCTTCTATTATCTCACGGGTGTCTCCCCTGTTCTATTCACAGGTGTCTCACCTGTTCTGTTCACGAGTGATGTTTCCTCGTTCTGTTCACGAACTCGCTCCATCTGTCTGTATGCTTTGAATGCTAGTGTCCTACTTCTGTTCGTGTTCTATCTGGCTTCTGTCTGTTCTCTCTGCTTGTGTATTTGACAGTGTGCTGTGTGCTTTCTGTCCTTTGAACACCTCTGTTTGTTTGTACTGCTTCCGCCGGCTCTATTTGTTTGTACTGCTTCCGCCGGCTCTGTTTGTTTTCAAACTCAAATAGACTGTTGTGTGCTTCTTGTCTGTTGAGGATTTCTGATTTGTAAAGTGCTCTACTTCGTCTGTTCTATCTGTATTTGATTTGAGACGGTCTATTGTGTGCTTACTGTTTTTTGCTAAGTTCTGGATTTTGCTAAGCTTCTGATTTTGCTAAGCTTCTGATTGTGTTTAAGCTTTTGAGTTTGTTAAGCTTCTAATTTCGTCAAGCTTTCAGCTTCAGTTTACCTTCTGCTATTAAGTGTATGTTTTGACCACCGCTTAGCTTCTTGTGTTTTAGACTTCAGTCTATTTGAAAGACTTCCGCTTTGTCTCTGATTTTGCTTTGGCTAAGCGCTTTCGTATATGTATATATGTATATTCAGTATCTGCTTTGAGCATGCTCAGCTGATGAAGTTGATCACCTGCTGAGCTATAGTTTGTCTCACTCCTATTTCTATCTGATTTGCTGGTTTTTGTTCGTGCTTGGAGATTTAGCTTTCCCTTTTCATTTTGGCATTTGAGTTTTTTATTTAGTTTGTTTGGCCTTGGGGCTGTGAGCCTCGATTTTAAACCCTATCCTATGTGGATTAATATGATTGGGATCTAATCGGGTTTTAGGTCCACTTATAGCCTAAGATTAATAACTATGTCATATAACAATAATTATTAAAACCTAAGCTAGCTCACTGGAACCTATTATGAGTCGCCACCTAATTTTAACCTAGATCAAATTAGGAAAGGAGAGTTCGGGTTCGGGGGCTTGATATTCGACTTAATTAGGGTTCAATTACTTTCATTACCCTTCCTAGGTCGTTTTCCTCTACTTGGTTTATTTACGGCTTATTACGAGTCGTTTTAACCTAAGTGCGCGAGCTTCTGTTTTTTTGTGTTTTTTAGCATTTTTTGACAGAAAACTAAAGTGGAAATTAAAATTACCTAAACTAGAGTTTCGAAGGCAGAATTAGGTCAAATTTTGTTTCCGTCCGTAGCCACGGACCTAATGTCCGAGACCACGGACCCCAGTTAACCTATATGAAAATAAAAGTCGAATTAAATAGAAAACAGAAAATTGTGAAGTCCGGGGCCACGGACAGGCTGTCCGTGGGCCCGGACATTATTAGAAAACCTAAATTTTTAAAATTTAAAAATCCCGCCGCCGTCCGTGGGCGTCCGAGCTTACGGACAGGGAGTCCGGGACCCCGGACATGACGTCCGTGGGTGCGGACCGCCCTCGGACAGCGGCATTGAGGCTGCTCCCGAAGGTGTTTTTTGCTCAAATTTTATGGGTGTGTAGCCTGAAAGATGTACAAGACGTTAGTGATTGAAAGTTTTCAATTTGAATTCGAATTAAGCACGAAACTTGGTAAACAAGTTATTGGACAGAAACTTAAACAAACAGCAATACAGAAGCGTACGAAGGTTAGTTTGAACCCAAAATTTGACAGAGAGTTAATAAGGTCGTGGGGAATTGGAAAAGTAGAGTTGTAACATGTTTTACCTTCGAATTCAAGATGATTCTTCACACCGGGATTTGTCGAGTGCTTCGTCGATGGCAGACCCGAAAGAATTTCGAACCAAGCTTCTGGTTGTTGGTTGTTCTTGCTGTTCTACACGTTTTGGTGGTGTTTTGTGGGGTTTTGATGACTAATGGTGCTTTGGGGATTGGAAAACGTGTTTAGATGGTGATTTCGGGGGATTTTCGGTATGATTTGGGTGGCCGGGTGTTGGAAAACGTGAGAGAGAGAGAGAGGAGGCTGTGTTTTTTGACTCTCTAGGGTTCTTGAGCATATGAGGTTCTGCCCTTTATCCAAAAACCTATCCCCTTATATAGACTTTCTTAAAGATAAAGAAAATCTAGTAAAAGTAAGATTTTTTGGTATTTTTAATTAAAAGACTTCCCAAAGGAATTTTGCTGTGAAATTTTAACCACATGTCAAGGATGGATATTATGAATTTTCTGAGGTGGAACCGAATTTTTTAAATGTTAGAATATTTTTAAATTGAATTTCTTGTCAGATTCAGTCAGAAATTGCTAGAAAATTATTGGAAACTCGAAAAATCAAAATTCCAACCCCATTATGCTTAGAATGTCATCCTCTATCATGGGTTAAAATATCAAAGCATTTCAAGCTGATTTGAGCACCCTTTGGAGGAGAGAGCTTATAGGAGGTCTCAGGAGCCTTTAAAGATTACCAAAACGCCCCTGAAAATGACGAAGCTGCTCCCCATGCCATGGAACGCGCCGATCGAGCCGGAATCCCTCACTATTTGATTAAAATGCCTCTCACAACACCAACACCCCGTAGACCCTAACCCAGGGGGTCAAAATTTTGGGTATAACAGATTGCCCCCCGTCAACTAGACTTTGTAGTGGATGTGAAAAGTCTGGTTGATGCTTGAGTGATGCCCCAAAATTTTAGACCTCACGAAATTCTCCATGTTGTGTGAAACCGCGTTGATTGCGTGCAGCTATTCGGAGGCGCTGACTACCTAAGCAACAAAAACGCTGTCGAGCTATTCTAAGGTGCTGACTACCTATAAGTGAAAATGCGTCAAGCTATTCTAAGGCGCTGACTACCTAGGTGACGAAAACGGAATAATGTCAAGCGGTTCTATGGCGTTGACTACCTATAATACATGAAATTATGCGATGCCAAGCGATTCTAAGGCGTTGACTACCTATAAGTAATGTCAAGCAATTCTAAGGCGTTGACAACCTAAAATGTGGAAATGAGATAATGTCAAGCGATTCTAAGGCGTTGACTACCTATAATGATGATAACTGGGTGGTATACAAATGCAAGAATGCTGAAATGTTGATGATGTTAATGATGCTGATGATGTTGATGATGTTGATGATGTTGATGATGTTGATGATAATGCTGATGATGCTGATGATGCTAATGATGCTGATGATGCTCGAATGCTTCTAGAGACCCAAACCCGTGCCAATGCTCCTAGCTGGACCCAATGTGGACTTATTGCCATCGCCCCCCAAGCCGGTGTGCAGGGATAACTCCTGGTAAAAACCTTGGGGACTTATTGCCTTTGCCCACCATTCGTTGATCCCGAAAATAAGTTGACATCGCAAAAGGAGGATTTATTGCCATCACCTCGCCAACTTTTCCGTCGCCAGGTCTTGTGACGCGCCTGGATAATGCAACTAGGTCTTATGACGAGCCTATATGAATGTGATGAATGCAATGTGTTTGATAAGAGCGGGTAAGCTATAGGGTAACGCTAGGTCTTACTACGAGCCTAAGGGAATGCAACTAGGTCTTATAACGAGCCTAAGGGTTGGATCTAGGTCTTATGTCGAGCCTAAGGGTATGCAACTAGGTCTTACTACGAGCCTAAGGGAACGCGACTAGGTCTTACTACGAGCCTAAAGGATGGATCTAGGTCTTATGACGAGCCTAAGGATGGTTCTAAACGAAAGTGGGTCAAGTGTATGATGGGTCCAAAAGGATGTAGAAGGATTAGGGCTCAAGATGGGCCTGTGAATGTTTGAATGTGGAGGAAGGGCTTAGGACGGGCCTGTGGGAATTTGATGTGGAGGAAGGGCTTAGGACGGGCCTGTGGGAATTTGATGTGGAGGAAGGGCTTAGGACGGGCCTGTGGGAATTTGATGTGGAGGAAGGGCTTAGGACGGGCCTGTGAATGTTTGGATGGTTTGAACCTTCGGGTTTTGGACTTTTGGGCCTCAATCGGTGTCGTTGTTGCAATTGTTGGAACCAACAATTGCCCCCAGTATTCTTTCTTAAGGCAATCTGAGTTAGAGTTCATGGCGATCGATCGGAACGATCGATTGCCCCCAGTATTTTCTTTGGCTAAACGTGCGAACAAGTCTCGTCCTCACAGGGTCAAGGCTTATGTTTTGATGTGGTGCTTCCTAACCTACACTCGACGTGTTTGGTGTTTGCACTCGTTTCTCACTTACGGTCACAACTTCTCAACCATTGAATTTGACATTAGTTAGATTTACGTGTTCAACCTGTTACTTTCACTCGATTGGATACACAACTACTAAGTCGGAAGTCTTTTAAGCTTATAACGTGGCTATGGGGTGATGAATGACAACAGGATAATGGAGGAATGCTTAGGATATGTGGAACTTTAAGGATGACCAAAGCTGCAACTTGCACCGTCTCTCGGACTTGTCTTCTTTGCCTTTCTCTTATGAACTTGGGACTTGGAACATTTGGATTATTCCTTGCATTTTCTTTTCTTTTCCGATTCTGGGTTTCTTTGAGGCTCTTCAGGTTTGCCTTTCTTTGAATCTCCTTTCCTTCGGGGTTCTTGTGTTTCCCGGCTTTGAACTTTGAGGGCTGTTTTTGATGTCAGCTCATTTGGATCCTGTGTCACTTTGGGACCATTTGTGGATCATTTTGTTACGCTAGTAGCAAATTTGCTTCTCTGGACTTGTGAAGTTGCTGTTCGGAAGTCGGGCTCCTTGCTTCCTTTGGTCACCAGGTCGGTTATTCATCATTGGCTGGCTTGTTTGTGGAGCTTGTAATATTGTGAAAGAGGTCATATGAAAAGCTCAGCGGGGGTGCCTAGGGTGTAATGTCAGGGTTCACAAGCTTTTTGGCCGTGTGGTGCTGTACCTAGGTGCTTCGTCATCCCTGGTAGTTGTGTATTTGTTCCTTGTTACTTTTCACAGGTTTAAACGTAAATTTACAAATTATCTCCTTCGGTCGGAGTCATGCCGTTTACCTCACCTTTGAACGTGACCTCTCTGGAGTCATGTAAAAATGACACGCTCTTTCGCTCTTGGGTTTTACCGCTCAAGGTACTCTCGCGAAGTGTACACTCAGAGACTTGTTTGCACATTTAAACAAAAGAAATAAACATTATCATTCCTTAACTCAGATTGCCCCCAGTATTGTTGCGGGGTTTACTTAACAAACCTTAAAATGCCCAAGTAATTTGTGGAGGATGATTGCATGCGTGGTGGCGAACAATGGCGGTGAGGGGTAATGGGGTGATTGCTGAGTAATTCATTTCTTTGGCCTTTTGGCGGCCGCGGTTTTGCTTTTGGTGAAATGGTAGAAATGACGGAACGCTGTGACATGTGGGATGGTTGTGGGGGAGGTGGCGAGTGTGTGGATGGGAAGGCGGTTTTGTACAAGGGGCTTTGTGAAAGACAAAGGTTTTGCCTTTTGATGTCTACAAACATGATTCATGAGTGAAAGATCTTTCTTACTTTTCTGATTTTCAGTTTTTTTTTTTTTGGGTGCGAGAACGAATGTACAAACATTAACCCAAGCATATGGAATAACTTGTGCAAAGAAGGAATTTTATTAATAACCGAAAGGGGAAACATTGACATTAAGTGCTAACCAAATGGAAAAGACAAATGAACTAACTAAGGAAAGAAAAGTAACTGAAAAGAAAGAAAAAGAAAGAAGCTACGCAGAACAACTGAAGAGAAAAGAAAAAAAAACGAAGATTCCTAGTGGTGTTCTGGCATAGGATTCCCGAAGATATTCCCGCGCTCTGAGAACTGAAGTCCCTGGTCAATCAGGTCTTGGATCTTATGCTGTAGGGCCCTGCAATGATCGGTGTCGTGACCTGGTAACTGATGATAGAGACATAACTGATTTGGGCTCCTGCCCAAACGGGTGACTCCTGGTCGGGGCAAGAGGCTGTAAGATGTTCTGCTCCTGGAGTTTTTCAGAGCATGACTCAAAGGCCGACCGATATCTGTGAATTCTCGCTGATTGAAATCCGGTCTTGGAGGTGGTACCGCTCGATAGTTCCTCCCCTGTTCCCTTGGCTGTGGACTGCGTTCACCTCGTACTGTCCCGTGTACCTCTGCGGTGCGCTCTGTGCGTAGCTGCGGTCGGGTAGGAGGCTTTTGCTGGTTCAGATTTCGGGAACTTCGGATTACTTCCGGATCCTCGGGGATATCCAAGCTTTAGGTCCCCCTTGTGGATCTTCTCCTCCAAAACTCCTACCTGGCCCATGAGCATATCAAAGCTTGGAAAGTACATATACTTTAATTCATCATTGTACTGCTTTTGCATGTTCTCAACAATCATGCGAATTTGCTCCTGCTCTTCCATCCTTGTGGGCATGCCCGCTGCCTTCCTTCTCCACCGTTTATAAAGTCGGACATGGACTCACTTCCCGTTTGGCGCGTGCTGGCAAGGTCAGACCGGGTGATTTCCAAGTTTTTAGCATACTCAAAGTGAGTCAGGAAGGCTTCACATATTTCCTCGTATGTCTTGGTGTTCATTCTTTGAGTTAGGTACCATCGTTGAGGAATCTCATCTAGGTACCGGGCAAAAACCTTGGCCTTTTGCATATCATTGAGCCTCAGGATAGACATCTCTCGATCAAACATCGCCAAATGGATCTGGGGATCGGTCGAGCCCTTGTACAGAGCCAAAGTGGGGAGCTTCAGCTTCGCGGGTAGCTCAACGTCTGGATAGGATCCCATGGAGAGGTAGTCAAAGCCAGCAGGTTTACCAGCCTTTTCCATGCGCTCAATGCGCCTCAGAGCCCTCTGAACTTCAGCAGCTAACTGGTTCCCGGGAGCACCACCTCCGTAGCCAACATGGGTGTCATGTCCCTCCAAGGAGATATTGTCCATGCCGTATAAAGGGTTGACAAATCCTTGCAGTGGTCCTTCTCGTCTTGCTGCCTCCAAGGATCCTATTTTCTCATGGAGCTCAACTGTTGCCGCCGTATGCCGTGCCTCCAGGGCTTCAATGGCAGCTTGATGTTTCTGTACCAGGCTGGCTATTTGATCCTGCTCCCCCGTTGGACCCCAGTGGTCCTGCTTTGGGCTGCCGTTTCCAATGCGGCCAACTTATCTTCTAGCTTGGCGATTGTGTCCACATACTTATTCTCGAGTGCCTGGATTGCTTCCTGGTGTTTCAAATCAAAGTTTTTCATGAGCTCTTCAACAGAAGTGTTCTGGTTTTCCCCCCTGCTGGCCGATCCTCCTGAGAGATATCGTCATGCGCCTGGACCGACATGTCAGATGAGCTGGAGTCTACTTCGGGCCGGAATGATGGAAGTGGAGGAGTGGGCAGTCGGGTCAAACGTCCGGAACTTCTGTCCCAGCGCCTTTCTGAAATCTTGCCTTCTATCTGTTTCAGAACATAGGGTAAAAACAAAAACCATCAGGCACAGGCTTTCAATGACATGGAAGATTTTCCTCTGAGGACCCTTATGTTCTAATTACAGGACTCTTTTTTTTGGACCTCTCAAGCCCAGCGGGCTGGAGATTTTTGGCACGCGAAATGGGCCAGCAATCCTAATGAGAGCCTTTGAGCTTATTTTGAGAGGGTGATTTCGTGGAGGTAAAGGCATCTGGGCAACTGAAATCCTCAAGTGTTTCATTTGGGCTGGGGGAAGATTGATGGATCGATATAGACATTGGGCCTGAGGCCCAGGAGAAAGAACGCATGCACAAATGTCCTCACAAAATGACTCAGTCCAACGGGTACGGGTCAATCCGGAGAGGTGCTTGGGGCGCTAGCCCAGGTCACCACAAAGGAATAGGGCTTGCACGCTATTCTCGTTGGGCTTCCCCACTCTTTTCACATCACCTAAAAGGTGTACGTCTACGGTCGGGTCTTTGACTAACCAAACAATGGGCTAGGTAAGGGCACTGCCAGGAAAATGCTTGGGGCTAAAGCCCAGGTATTAAGGGGGTGTGGTTAGACGACACCCTCCTCTTTTCCCCCACTTATTCACATCACCTAAAAGGTGTGAGTCCCTGACAGGGGACCCTCAAACGGGTCCCGGGGTGAAATCGGTTTGCGTGGACCCTCGCTCTCATATGATGCAAGGTACGAAATTAAATTGCGCACAAAGGTAAATAAACAGAATAATAAAGCCATAAATAAACATTTTCGAGTTAAGCCCTCTTTCTTAAAATTAAACAAGTTAAAATTAAGAAGTTGTCCCCAGCAGAGTCGCCAGTCTGTGAGCCTCGATTTTAAACCCTATCCTATGTGGATTAATATGATTGGGATCTAATCGGGTTTTAGGTCCACTTATAGCCTAAGATTAATAACTATGTCATATAACAATAATTATTAAAACCTAAGCTAGCTCACTGGAACCTATTATGAGTCGCCACCTAATTTTAACCTAGATCAAATTAGGAAAGGAGAGTTCGGGTTCGGGGGCTTGATATTCGACTTAATTAGGGTTCAATTACTTTCATTACCCTTCCTAGGTCGTTTTTCCTCTACTTGGTTTATTTACGGCTTATTACGAGTCGTTTTAACCTAAGTGCGCGAGCTTCTGTTTTTTTGTGTTTTTGCATTTTTTGACAGAAAACTAAAGTGGAAATTAAAATTACCTAAACTAGGGTTTCGGAGGCAGAATTAGGTCAAATTTTGTTTCCGTCCGTAGCCACGGACCTAATGTCCGAGACCACGGACCCCAGTTAACCTATATGAAAATAAAAGTCGAATTAAACAGAAAACAGAAAATTGTGAAGTCCGGGGCCACGGACAGGCTGTCCGTGGGCCCGGACATTATTAGAAAACCTAAATTTTTAAAATTTAAAAATCCCGCCGCCGTCCGTGGGCGTCCGAGCTTACGGACAGGGAGTCCGGGACCCCGGACATGACGTCCGTGGGTGCGGACCGCCCTCGGACAGCGGCATTGAGGCTGTTCCCGAAGGTGTTTTTGGCTCAAATTTTATGGGTGTGTAGCCTGAAAGATGTACAAGACGTTAGTGATTGAAAGTTTTCAATTTGAATTCAAATTAAGCACGAAACTTGGTAAACAAGTTATTGGACAGAAACTTAAACAAACAGCAATACAGAAGCGTACGAAGGTTAGTTTGAACCCAAAATTTGACAGAGAGTTAATAAGGTCGTGGGGAATTGGAAAAGTAGAGTTGTAACCTGTTTTACCTTCGAATTCAAGATGATTCTTCACACCGGGATTCGTCGAGTGCTTCGTTGATGGCAGACCCGAAAGGATTTCGAACCAAGCTTCTGGTTATTGGTTGTTCTTGCTGTTCTTCATGTTTTGGTGGTGTTTTTGTGGGTTTTGATGACTATGGTGCTTTGGGGATTGGAAAACGTGTTTAGATGGTGATTTCGGGGGATTTTCGGTATGATTTGGGTGGCCGGGTGTTGGAAAACGTGAGAGAGAGAGGAGGCTGTGTTTTCTAACTCTCTAGGGTTCTTGAGCATATGAGGTTCTGCCTTTATCCAAAAACCTATCCCCTTATATAGACTTTCTTAAAGATAAAGAAAATCTAGTAAAAGTAAGATTTTTTGGTATTTTAATTAAAAGACTTCCCAAAGGAATTTTGCTGTGAAATTTTAACCACATGTCAAGGATGGATATTATGAATTTTCTGAGGTGGAACCGAATTTTTTAAATGTTGGAATATTTTTAAATTGAATTTCTTGTCAGATTCAGTCAGAAATTGCTAGAAAATTATTGGAAACTCGAAAAATCAAAATTCCAACGCCATTATGCTTAGAATGTCATCCTCTATCATGGGTTAAAATATCAAAGCATTTCAAGCTGATTTGGGCATCCTTTGGAGGAGAGAGAAAGCTTATAGGAGGTCTCAGGAGCCTTTAAAGATTACCAAAACGCCCCTGAATATGACGAAGCTGCTCCCCATGCCATGGAACGCGCCGATCGAGCCGGAATCCCTCACTATTTGATTAAAATGCCTCTCACAACACCAGCACCCCGTAGACCCTAACCCAGGGGGTCAAAATTTTAGGTATAACAGGGGCCCAATTGTATTTAGATCATGCTTTGTATTTCAATTTGGCTTCTGCCTATGTATGGTAAAGACATGTTGTAATCATTTATCTAGTAATATATGAGCATTGGTTTCTATTTTGGGGTTTCGATAGTGTAGCCTTGCATGTCTCAGGTAATAAGCGTGTGGCGTGTAACGGTCTTCCAACCAGGGTGGTTTTGGGTTCGTTACACTACCCATGCATAGTAGTAGTCCCCGTCCTACTCTCGGACGGTAATTTTCTCCATTGTACCTGAAAAATAATGGGTGGCCCACAGGGGCTCAGCACCTTTGCTGGTATGGTAGTCATGAAACCCGCTACTACCGGGTCACACCCAACTAATCGTCGTCTAAGCATGCAATTGATTTTATTTAAATCATAACATGAAATGCTGTAAACATACAACATGCTCGCATAACACAAGTATCCATACATAGGAATACAATAAACAAGGTTAATTATAACATTCGCTAGATTATGTTACCTTTTCTTTAAGCCTTAAGAGTCTCTATCTCAAGCATGTCTTATTCTTGATAGTCAATACTTTATCCCTCTTAGTTGGATATTTTACTTGTTCTCTCGGATCCATAATTTCTAGTCAATTCACTTGACCTCCGGGCAGAGAACAACTCTCATCACCGGGCTTTTCTCATGCTTATCCACTCGTCTCTCTAAGTCGAATAACTATGGTTAAGCCTCTCAGGCCTCCGTGTAGAGACACACATATAGATCTCACCACCGGGCTTTAACGGTGCTAGTCTTACTTCCCCGGTTTTGACGCCATACTGGGTCCAGCATGGTAGGAAGGTTCAACTAGCAACCAGAAATATTCTCCTAGTTCCTCTTTCTCACGAGCGTCCGAATGAAATACCCCAAACTTAGATATGGTGTTTAAATGATAAACTAAGATATAAGGAGGCTAAATAATGCCTTAGAAACATTAAGAAACATTTCTAATCAAAGAAAATATAAGGAAACACCAAAAGAGCAGTTTAAGCAAAAACGTGCTCTAAGCTTGGAGAGACATGGGAGAGTACCCAAATATTGTTCTAAGACCTTAGTAATATCCTAATGGTCATTTTAAGTCAATTACCAAAGAAAACCAAGCTTGAAAACAAGTTAAAACAAAATGTGCTTTAAGGAGTCTTAAAGCACGTTTTTGAAAAATTGTCTTGTAAATGAGTTTTGAATGGCTAAATGTCCATCATTACTCTTTAATTAATATGTGTACTATATAGTATCACATTTGGAGGTCTATATCAATGGGAAATCAAAAATTTCACAACAATGTGCCTTGTTTTTGATGAATAGTGAATTATTAAGCTAGTTTATAACATAAGTCTATATAAGTGAGACATTTGGTCAACAAAGACTAAACTACCCTCATTACTAAAAGGGGGCCGGTTTCTTAGGAGGTGAGTCACCACCTTCATGACTCATTAAGTGATTAAGAAAGCAAATAAGTCTTTAAAGCAAAGTACTATTCACCTTTTACATAATATCTCACTTTAGTGATTCTCTCTCCTCACTTCTTCATTCTTCCTTGTTCACACGGTTTCTTGCTCTCTTTCTCTTCTCCATTCACGTAGAGCTCACCTCCATGAAAGCTCCATCTTCCTTGCACACATCTTGCTCATTTAGCTCCAAATCCAAAACAAAATACATATTCTTCTTAGTTAGCTCAAGCTCCTCCTTTCTATCTTTTCAAAACTTCAAGAGCTTCATTTTGGTGCCAAGTCAAACCACCATTAGAGGAGGAAATTCAAGTTTGGAGACTCCATTGGCATCTCCATTCTCTTAAGGTAAAGAAAGTGTAAGAAAATCTAGGTTTCCACCATTTTCTTCACTTGACCGAAAATATATACTCATGGGACTCCATGTTTATGCCTTGTTCTAGCTTGTTTCTACTCTTCAAAGGAGAGAGGAGGTCCTTCTTGCTTCACATCCAAGTTGTCTTGAGAAACCAAGGTAAAACAATCACATTAATACCTTAAAACATATTTTTAAACCTAGGGTTTGTTCCTTAGGGTTAATGTGTTATCTAGTACTCATTGGAGTCATTGGATATTGGTTAGAACATTGGCAAGGAGAATCACATTGGTGACCGAGATTGAACAAAGAAAACCTAAGGAGAAAAGCTTTCAAGCTTGTGAGAAAACAAGGTAAATTACTTACCTTAAGGTGTCTTGTTGTTTAAGGGAATGAGATGTGGGTATATGATGAGTTTAGTGTGAGTTTATATTGGAAGGTGCTATAAAACCTAGGAGAAGCAATGACTATTCTTGTGAACTTGTGACTAAGGAGCAAATGAGAAAAGAGATAGTTTAAGAATTTAAAGGTGAAGTACAAGAAGCATTCTATTTCAATGGGAGCCTTGTTGAGTGTATTTGCAGGTTGAAGGCATATATATATGTGGAAATTCAGTGGTTAAGATTATTGTCATTTAAGGGCCTAAGTGCCAAGCATTTTAAGTTGCACTATTTGATGATGTGGTGAAGTTTTAGTGAAAATTGTGTGATAAGTGTTGTGATAAGAATTTGTGTGGTATTGGTTGTTTGATGGAGAAAAACCATGTGTTAGGAGGTATTATATTAGAGAACCTATGGCAAAATTTAAAGGAGAGTTTAAGTGTTTAAGATATCTAAGGGGATTTAATGACTAAGGAGTACTAGGATGTTCTATGATATTGTCTTGGTGAAAAAGGGTGAAGTTAAGGTGTTTTAATGACTTATATGACTTAGGTATCACCATGGAGGATTTATGAATCAAGAGAATGTATTTGAGTATTTAGACTTAGGTAAAAGTTGGTAAACAACTAGGAAGGAAGTTTAGGTTGTGAAGGAACTTAAGTAAATGCTTAAGAGAATTTTAGATAGTGAAAGATGCTTGGGAGATGATGTTATAGTGGTGAGGAAAACATTTGGCATAGTGGTTACATTAGGTATGAACCACCACCTAGAAACCTAGAGGAAAACATTACAAGTGTTAGCATTATTGCAAGGAAAATGCATAATGACTAAGGTGAATCTTGGTGGATGATTTAAGGTATTTTAAGGAGGGCTTAAGGTGTATTTGAGGTGCCCAAATGAGGTTATAACATATTAGGATATATGGGAGAAGTTTGGAGTTGAAAAAGAATTTAGAAACAAGTTTTTGGAGCCGACCGGCCTTAGGACCGGACTTGCAAGGTCGGTCGGGCTCTGTTACACTACCGGAAAATGTTTCTGGAATCGACCGGACTTGGGGGACCGGACTTACAAGTCCGGTCGGGCTTGTTTTGTGAGAGGGAAAATGTTTCTGGAATGGACCGGACATGGGACCGGACTTGTCAAGTCCGGTCGGCATGAATTTTGTACGGATTATAAGTCTCTGGAATCGACCGGACATAGGACCGGACATGTAAGTCCGGTCGGAGTGAATTTTCCAACGGTAAAAGGTACTGGAATGGACCGGACTTGGCAAGTCCGGTCGGTAAGTCCGGTCGAGCCTAAAAAAAAAAAAAAAGAAATTTCAATTTCTAAAAATGGTAATGGGTAATGAGGTATGCCCTTGGTAGGGTAGTAATGATTGGGACCCTAAGAACTTAAGGAATTAAGTTAAGATTAAGTATAAGTTTTAATGTTTAAGTTAAGTTGTAAGCTAAGTGAAAGACTTAAGGGTATTAATGGAATCTTAGAGACTAAGTGAGTTAAGAAGGTACAAATAACTAATGACCTAAAAATGAATGAATGTTTTAGGTTTGTGAATTGGGACCCCGAAGAAGGTTAAACAAACACGATCGACGGTGAACGGTACAATCCTTCTTGTGACCTGCTTGCTAACGAGGTGTCCCTCGGCTTGTGTGCTATCTGTTTATTTGCTATGACTAAAACAAGATAAAGCATGCAACCGGTTATATTGTTCTCGTTGTGATTGTGTTATATTACACTAACCCGCGAGATTTGAGATTGTTACTAACCAAGTTTAGTACTTACTGAGTTAAGAATAAGAGTTAAGTTGATGGTTGTTGGTTAATGCCCGTTAAGGCTTAGCTAGCACATGGTGTTTAAGATGTCTACTAACTGGAACTTGAGTGAGGAAACCCGGGACCGATCTCCGGTCATGCATGCTAAGTGAAAGGGGGACGGTATCTGAATCAGATCCGCCCTCCGCTTAAGGACTTGTCTTCGGACTTGTAGCCTAGGGCCGGTTGCCGGCTCAGCTACGCTGGACTCCCGTCCAGAGTAGGTGGCATTAAGATGGTGCGGTGGGATCACCTAAATCCCAGGTTCGAATTAAGCTACAACCAATCCCTTCCAGGAAAGGTTTGTATACTGAGATTAAGATTAAGATTGAGATTAAGATTAAGGTAAGGTAAGGAACTGAGATTAAGGAAATGAGGACTAAGGAGGGGGTTACTAACCCACTTGTTAAGGGAACGCTTGAGTCGTTCATTGCTTGTGAACTATATATGTTCATCTGTGGTTATTGTTATTGCACTTCATATTATGTTTGTGTATGTAATCAATTTCCATGCTATCGACAATTAGTCGTCGTAGCCCCGTTAGCTTGGGGGCCATGAGAGGGTGTACCAGCATTCGTGCTGACCCCCTCGGGGGCTATTTTTACACTTGCAGGTAAGAGGCCCATGAGGACGCACTACGAGAGTAGGAGCGGTTAGACTTAGGTGGGGACTTTATTTTGAGTTCGGGTTGCGCCTGTGCACCCGACTGTTTATATTAAACTGTGTAAGTTTGGATTATGTTTGAGATACTAGTACTCGGTTGGTTGTGGTATGAATGTTGATGTGTAGTTGGATAAGTGTTTTGGTAAGTATTGTAATATTAAGCCGGTATATTCTAACGATCAGACCGTGGCAAGGTCCAGGTGTTGTTTATTTCCGCTGCGACGTATTCGATTAAGTGTTCAGATTGCGATAACCACGATAGGCTTTGGATGGGGTGTTACAAAAAGTGGTATCAGAGCGTAGTTACGCTCTGATCAAGAAATACCGGACATGAGTGACCACCGAGTTAGGATATAAGTAAGGAATAAGTATTGGGTTAAGGGTGTGAGAAGTTAGAGTGAGTAGAGTCAGATGACCACTAATAAGTGTGGATTGTCTTTACCGTCTACGGACGTTATAAATTTACTAACCAAACAATGGTGAGTGAATCTAATGTAAGTTATGCTTGTTCAGATGGCAGGACGCCCTAGAGGAGGCCGAGGTCGCGGCCGGGGTGAGGACATTCCAGGGATACCTGGAGGGCAGACGATCGCAGAGATCGTAGCTGCCGCTTTAGGGCACATGGGCTATCAGCCTGGTGTGGGTGCACCACCTCCACCGCCACAACCTAGGGAACCAAACTGGGTGAAGAGTCTTGCTGATCTTCGACCCGCTCACTTCAAGGGGGAGACCGATCCCGCCAAGCTTGAGGCGTACATCTCCGAGCTGGAGACCGCCTTCGAGACCCTTGATGTCCCTGCTGGGATCAAGGTGCGCTTAGCTGCTTTCTACCTGAAGGGGGCGGCGGGCGATTGGTGGAAGCTGGTGAGGGCCGAGCATGTGGCCAACCCAGAGTTCGGCTGGGAGCAGTACACCGCCTTGCTACGGGCAAAGTACTACCCGCCCATGTCCAGACGAAGAAGCGCTTGCAGTTAGATGCGCTTAAGCAGTCGGACAAGATGACGGTGGACGAGTATTACTCAGAGTTCACCGCCTTGCTCCGTCTTCTGCCAGGTCTAGGGTATTCTGACCAGATCTTGGTAGACCGCTTCTATGGCGGGCTTAGCCATCGACTCCGCTACGGCATGGGGCCGACGAGTTACACTACCTTGCAGGTAATAAGAATGATTGAAATTTGAGTAAGTGATGAATAAGATTTAGATTATGAGAAAATAGACTAATACTATGGAAAAGCAGGAGTGCTATCATGCCGCTGCTAAGGTTGAGATTACCGTCCAGCTGAGGGACGAGGAGAATGCAAGGAAGAGTGCTGGGAAGAGCTCAGAGAGTCAAGGGCAAGGAGGGTACAAGAAACAAAAGTACCAGCCTCAGGCCCAGAAGAATCAGAACCCGAAAGGGAAGGAGGAAAAGGAGAAGGCTTCGGAAGAGCCATTGAAGCTGACCTATGCTATTGCAGCTACACCACTGCGCTCTAAGGCGCCAAAGGGTAGAAAAATTGATATTGAATGAGTTAAGAAATAAATTAGTAACCGTTTGAGATATGAGAATTGACAATATGAATCATCAGGATCTGAGACTGAGAGGGGAGCCGGTGGTGGCTACCAGCGACGCTTCATCTGTAGATGGTGTCACAAGGACCACCCCGGGCTCGACTGTAAGGGAAACAAGTGGAGTGCAACTTCTGCGGAGTGTATGGACACCGGGCATACGAGTGTTACCGGAACCCTGCTAGCAGAGCCTATAGGCCCGACACCAGGGGCAAGGGCAAGACCGATCAGGGAGCTGGATCTGACGGTCAGAGGAAAGTGCAGCAGCCGGCGGACAAGAACCCACGGGCGACCCAGAAGACGGGGCCCACTCTACACATGGTGGATCGGGACGATGAGCCTGAGCCCTCATCGAGGCCAGGTACCACTATAACCATTTAGTAATAAAACTACCTGCTTACCGCATTATCATGCATGTTTGGTGAAATATATGAGTTAAGTGAAAATAAGATGAGATTAGAACCTAAGTAAGACATAACCTACTACCACTTTAGGAAGATTCAACATCTGCTACCCTATACCATCTACATCTAACCCGGAGCACACCGACATCGAAACCACACACTTTCCAACCGAACAATGTCAGGTTATCCGCCCAGGTATGATTTTATTAAGGGGATACCTGACACCCGAAGCACAAATAGCCATCATCAGGAGATGCAATCAACTAGGAAGGGACCGGGAGGTTTTTACACACCGGAGTACCCAGGGGGAGCAAGGATGAAATTAAAGATGATGAGCTTGGGCAAGGATTGGAATCCGTATGCCAAGAATTACCAAACCACAAGGGAGCAAGATGGAGTCTCACCACCGGGATACCCGAAGAGTTCCATCCAGTTATTACACAAGTCGTGGAAATCGCTCAGCAGTTGGAAGCTGAACCGATTCCAGACATCCAGCCAGACATTTGCATTGTAAACTTCTACGAAAAAGATGGGAAACTGGGACTACACCAGGATAAGGACGAGACAACGGAGTCTCTCGAAGAGGGATACCCGTAGTGTCTTGGTCCATTGGAGATGATGCGGAGTTTTTATACGGCGAGCAGAAGCGTGCGGACCGTGCAGATAAGATAATACTTAAGTCAGGTGATGTATTAATTTTGGGAGGAGAATCAAGGATGTTGTACCATGGGATTAAGAGAATCAAGCTGAATACAGCACCGTCAGCAGTAGTCAATGCGACGCATATGAGACCAGGAAGATTAAACCTAACCTTTAGACAATATTAGCCATGTAATGTTAGAATGAGATGAGAAATGAGATGTAAGATTGAAACACATGTTGTAAACAGGATGGTCATAAATAAAATAACAGTGTTGTTCATATAATTGTTACGACTCTTGTTATACCATCAATACTCATGGAGCTTGTGAATACAATTAGGTTATGGACTCGGTACGGAAGGTGCACTAAGCATACTCACAGAGGCTCAGGCCGACGCTAGCGGTACTATCCTCACCGGCACCTTTCCGATCAATGGAATTGAGGCATCAGTTCTCTTCGACTCAGGGGCCTCGCATACCTTTGTCTCTGCATCATTTGCGAGCAGGTTGGGGCTAGACGCTGATGAGCTACCCGACTTCACGGTTACGCTCCCGTCTAAGGAGAAGGTTCGTTGCACTCGTTACTACCGAGGAGCCACCATCAGAATTAAGGGGGAAGACTTCCCAGTCAGTTTCATTGAGTTCAGTAAGCTAGGATTTGATGTTATCTTCGGGATGAACTGGTTGGAGCGGCACAAGGGACGTATCCTCTGCGCCGAGCATAGATTGCTGCTCAGGAGTCCGTCTGGGGTAACAATATCATACCGCCAGAGGCCCAGAGAGCCTTCGACTAAGATCATCACCGCCATGGCAATGCATAGAGAATTAAGGAGAAAGGAAGAAGTATACCTCTGCTATGTACAGGACATAGAGAGAGACCCTGAGTTCGACCCCGACTTACCGGTAGTGTCGGAGTTCCCCGACTTATTTCCACGGGAACTGCCCGGCATGCCACCCACTCGGGAGGTAGAGTTCACCATTGAGCTGCTACCTGGTACCGGACCGATAGCCAAGCACCATACCGTATGGCTCCGGCAGAAATGACTGAGTTAAAAGAACAACTGAAAGATTTGTTGGATAAGGGATTCATTAGACCAAGCGTGTCACCATGGGGAGCGCCAGTCCTCTTCGTGAAGAAGAAGGATGGTAGTCTCCGCCTCTGCATCGACTACAGAGAGTTGAATGCAGTAACAGTGAAGAATAAGTACCCACTACCCCGCATTGACGATCTGTTCGATCAGTTGAAGGGAGCATCTGTGTTTTCCAAGATTGATCTCAGATCGGGGTATCATCAGATAGCCATTAAGGAGGGAGACATTGAGAAGACGGCATTCCGGACACGATACGGCCACTATGAGTTTACAGTGATGCCGTTCGGTTTGTCGAACGCGCCAGCGAAGTTTATGGATCTGATGAACCGCTTGTTCCGGGAGCAGCTGGACAAGTCGGTGGTGGTTTTTATTGATGATATATTGATATATTCAAAGTCTAAGGTTGAGCATGAGGAACATTTGAGAAGGGTGTTGGAAATATTAAGGGAGAACCAGCTATATGCTAAGTTCTCCAAGTGTGAGTTTTGGCTTGACCAGGTCTCTTTCCTAGGTCATGTCATCTCAGATGCTGGGATCGCAGTGGATCCAGCAAAGATTGATGCCGTACGTACCTGGCCAAGGCCGAAGACTGTTACCGACATCCGGAGCTTTCTCGGTCTGGCAGGTTACTACAGGAGGTTTGTTAGAGATTTCAGCAAGGTCGCGAAGCCGATGACCAGTCTGATGAAGAAAGATGCACCATTTCTATGGACAGTTGACTGTGAGAGATCATTTCAGCGCTTGAAGGACTCACTGACCACTGCACCGGTATGACCATTCCAGACGGTACAGAGGGCTTTGAGGTTTATTGTGATGCATCCGGCAGAGGGCTGGGTTGCGTGCTCATGCAACATGGCAAGGTGGTGGCATATGCCTCACGCCAGTTGAAGAAACATGAGGAGAACTACCCCACACATGATTTAGAGCTGGGAGCTGTAGTCTTCGCTTTGAAGATATGGCGCCACTACTTATATGGGGTTAGTGTCACGATCTACACCGATCACAAGAGTTTGAAATACATATTCACTCAGAAGGAGTTAAATCTTCGACAGAGGAGATGGTTAGAATTTCTGAAAGACTATGACATTGACCTCCAATACAAAGAAGGGAAGGCCAATGTTGTAGCAGATGCCCTGAGCCGTCGAGCACACTCACTCCATTCGCTAGTTTCTTTCTCCAGCTTGGTTGATGAGGTGCGAGAGGCTCAGAGGACTGATGAGTATATGAGAGAGGTCAGACAGAAGCTGACAGATGGTACCTTTGAGAGTCAGAAATACGACTTCAGACTTCATGATGATGATCTGATCAGACTTAAGGGCCGATTATGCATACCACGAGGTAACACGGATCTGAAAGACCGTATACTTAGAGAATCACACTGTTCTTCAGTTTCCATCCATCCGGGAGCCTCTAAAATGTATAAAGACATGAAGAGATACTTCTGGTGGTCGGGGATGAAGACAGATGTTACCGAGTTCGTCTTGAGGTGTCTCACATGCCAGAAGGTGAAATTCGAGCACAGACGACCGGGCGGAATGGTACAGTCGATGCCAGTTCCGGAGTGGAAGTTCCATGATATCTCCATGGACTTCGTAGTTGGGCTTCCACCTGCTAGGGGAGGTCTCAACATGATATGGGTGGTGGTGGATCGCCTTACCAAAGTAGCCCGATTCATACCGATGAAGGATACTTGGAAGGTGACCAAATTAGCTGAGTTATTTGAGAAAGAAATCATGAGGCATCACGGCACACCAAAGACCATAGTGTCAGATAGAGATACCAGATTCCTTTCGAGGTACTGGAGAGCTACCAGAGAAGCGTTGGGTACAGAACTCAAACTGAGTACCGCGTTCCATCCTCAGACAGATGGTCAGACTGAGCGTACTATTCAGACACTCGAGGACATGCTGAGAGCATGTGCCTTAGACTTCCAGGGCAGTTGGATTGACAGATTGCATCTGATCGAGTTTTCATACAACAACAGCTATCACGCTTCGATCAAGATGGCACCTTTTCAAGCGTTGTACGGTAGACCATGTCGTACACCGCTCTGCTGGGATGAGTCGAGTGAGACGGTCATTATAGGACCAGAGTACTTAGAACAAGTTAGGCTGAAGTTCAGCAAATCAGGGAGAACATGAAAGCTGCTCAAGATAGGCAGAAGTCGTATGCTGATGTTCGACGACGAGACCTGGAGTTCGCAGTGGGCGACCGGTATTTCTGCGAGTATCACCGATGAAGGGTGTATTCAGGTTTGGGCAGAAGGGCAAGTTAAGCCCGAAATTTGTTGGTCCTTATGAGATTACGGAGCGGGTGGGCCCGGTTGCTTACAGGTTGAATTTACCTACTGACTGGGTAAAGTGCATGATCTTTTCATGTTTCACAGCTAAAGAAAAATGCACCACCCCTCCCATGTGTTAAACCTGAGAGGTTGACTTTAGAACCAACTATGAGATCCGTGAGACTCCATAGAGAATCTTGGACAGTAGACTAGGGACATCGCCAACAAGTCAGTGCGACTGGTGAAGGTTCTCTGGTCTAACCAGGATGTCGAAGAGGCCAACGTGGGAATTAGAGGATAAGATGAGGGCGAAGTACCCTTCTGTATTTACTGACTAGATCGTCTGTATAGGGTACGGGGCGTTACCCTTTTTAAGGGGGGGGGTAGTGTAGGTAGAGCTTCCTCGCTTTTGAGTTAGGAAACGATCATGTTTGTCGTTTGTTTGGTTGTTTAAGATGTGAATTTGTGTAAGTTGCTACACTTCGGTGTAAGTTTGAGTTTTGAGTTATGTATGATCTTATGTATTGTATTTGAGATTGACCTTTAAGTCTTGAGATGTGTGAATGTGAATATAAGATGTGGTATTAAGATTAAGAGAATTGTGTACGTGAATGGTTTTAAACACATTGTGAACTTTGAGGACAAAGTTCTTTAAGGGGGGTAGATTGAATACCCCAAACTTAGATATGGTTTTTAAATGATAAACTAAGATATAAGGAGGCTAAATAATGCCTTAGAAACATTAAGAAACATTTCTAATCAAGAAAATATCAGGAAACACCAAAGAGCAGTTTAAGCAAAAACGTGCTCTAAGCTTGGAGAGACAGGGAGAGTACCCAAATATGTTCTAAGACCTTAGTAATATCCTAATGGTCATTTTAAATCAATTACAAGAAAACCAAGCTTGAACAAGTTAAAATACAAAATGTGCTTTAAGGAGTTTCTAAAGCACGTTTTTGAAAAATTGTCTTGTAAATGAGTTGAATGGCTAAATGTCCATCATTACTCTTTAATTAATATGTGTACTATATAGTATCACATTTGGAGGTCTATATCAATGGGAAATCAAAAATTTCACAACATGTGCCTTGTTTTTTATGAATAGTGAATTAATTAAGCTAGTTTATAACATAAGTCTATAAGTAAGACATTTGGTCAAAAGACTAAACTACCCTCATTACTAAAAGGGGGCCGGTTTTTAGGAGGTGAGTCACCACCTTCATGACTCATTAAGTGATTAAGAAAGCAAATAAGTCTTTTTAAGCCTAAAGTACTATTCACCTTTTACATAATATCTCACCTTTAGTGATTCTCTCTCCTCACTTCTTCATTCTTCCTTGTTCACACGGTTTTCTTGCTCTCTTTCTCTTCTCCATTCACGTAGAGCTCACCTCCATGAAAGCTCCATCTTCCCTTGGCCACATCTTGCTCATTTTAGCTCCAAATCCAAAACAAAATACATATTCTTCTTAGTTAGCTCAAGCTCCTCCTTTCTATCTTTTTCAAAACTTCAAGAGCTTCATTTCGGTGCAAGTCAAACCACCATTAGAGGAGGAAATTCAAGTTTGGAGACTCCATTGACATCTCCATTCTCTTAAGGTAAAGAAAGTGTAAGAAATCTAGGTTTCCACCATTTTCTTCACTTGACCGAAATATTATACTCATGGGACTCCATGTTTATGCCTTGTTCTAGCTTTGTTCTACTCTTCAAAGAGAGAGGAGGAGGTCCTTCTTGCTTCACATCCAAGTTGTCTTGAGAAACCAAGGTAAAACAATCACATTAATACCTTAAAACCTATTTTTTAACCTAGGGTTGTCCCTTAGGGTTAATGTGTTATCTAGTACTCATTGGAGTAATTGGATATGGTTAGAAACATTGGCAAGGAGAATCACATTGGTGACCGAGATTGACACAAGAAAACCTAAGGAGAAAAGCTTTAAGCTTGTGAGAAAACAAGGTAAATTACTTACCTTAAGGTGTCTTGTTGTTTAAGGGAATGAGATGTGGGTATTGATGAGTTTAGTGTGTAGTTTATATTTGGAAGGTGATATAAAAACCTAGGAGAAGCAATGACTATTTGTGAACTTGTGACTAAGGAGCAAATGAGAAAAGAGATAGTTTAAGAATTTAAAGGTGCAAGACGCATTCTATTTCAATGGGAGCCTTGTTGAGTGTAGTTGCAGGTTGAAGGCATATATATGTGGAATTCAGTTGGTTTAAGATTGTTGTCATTTAAGGGCCTAAGTGCCAAGCATTTTAAGTTGAGCACTATTTGATGATGTGGTTGAAGTTTTAGTGAAAATTGTGTGATAAGTGTTGTGATAAGAATTTGTGTGGTTATTTGGTTGTTTGATGGAGAAAACCATGTGTTAGGAGGTATTATATACTAGAGAACCTATGGCAAAATTTAAGGAGAGTTTAAGTGTTAAGATATTCTAAGGGATTTAATGACTAAGGAGGTACTCAGGATCTTGATATTGTCTTGGTGAAAAAGGGTGGAGATAGGTGTTTTTAATGACTTATAATGACTTAGGTATCACCATGGAGGATTTATGAATCAAGAGAATGTATTTGAGTATTTAGAACTTAGGTAAAGTTGGTAAACAACTAGGAAGGAAGTTTAGGTTGTGAGGAACATTAAGTAAATGCTTAAGAGAATTTTAGATAGTGAAAGATGCTTGGGAGATGATGTTATAGTGGTGAGGAAACATTTGGCATAGTGGTTACATTAGGTATGAACCACCACCTAGAAACCTAGAGGAAAACATTACAAGTGTTAGCATTATTGCAAGGAAAATGCATAATGACTAAGGTGAATCTTGGGGATGATTAAGGTATTTTAAGGAGGGATTAAGGTGTATTTGAGGTGCCCAAATGAGGTTATAACATATTAGGATATATGAGGAGAAGTTTGGAGTTGAAAAAGAATTTAGAAACAAGTGTTTGGAGCCGACCGGCCTTAGGACCGGACTTGCAAGGTCGGTCGGGCTCTGTTACACTACCGGAAAATTTTCTGGAATCGACCGGACTTGGGGGACCGGACTTACAAGTCCGGTCGGGCTTGTTTTGTGAGAGGGAAATGTTTCTGGAATGGACCGACATGGGACCGGACTTGTCAAGTCCGGTCGGCATGAATTTTGTACGGATTATAAGTCTCTGGAATCGACCGGACATAGGACCGGACATGTAAGTCCGGTCGGAGTGAATTTTCCAACGGTAAAAGGTACTGGAATGGACCGGACTTGGCAGTCCGGTCGGTAAGTCCGGTCGAGCCTAAAAATAAAAAAAAAAGAAATTTCAATTTCTAAAAATGGTAATGGGTATGAGCTATGCCCTTGGTAGGGTAGTAATGATTGGGACTCTAAGAACTTAAGGAATTAAGTTAATAGTATAAGTTTTAATGTTTAAGGTTAAGGTTGTAAGCTAAGTGGCAAAGACTTAAGAGGGTATTAAATGGGAATCTTTAGAGACTAAGTGAGTTAAGAAAGGTACAAATAACTAATGACCTAAAAATGAATGAATGTTTTAGGTTTGTGAATTGGGACCCCGAGGAAGGTTAAACCAAACGATCGTCGACGGTGAACGGTACAATCCTTCTTGTGACCTGCTTGCTAACGAGGTGTCCCTCGGCTTGTGTGCTATCTGTTTATTTGCTATGACTAAAACAAGATAAAGCATGCAACCGGTTATATTGTTCTCGTTGTGATTGTGTTATGTTTACACTAACCCGCGAGATTTGAGATTGTTACTAACAAAGTTTAGTACTTACTGAGTTAAGAATAAGAGTTAAGTTGATGGTTGTTGGTTAATGCCCGTTAAGGCTTAGCTAGCACATGGTGTTTAAGATGTCTACTAACTGGAACTTGAGTGAGGAAACCCGGGACGATCTCCGGTCATGCATGCTAAGTGAAAGGGGGACGGTATCTGAATCAGATCCGCCCTCCGCTTAAGGACTTGTCTTCGGACTTGTAGCCTAGGGCCGGTTGCCGGCTCAGCTACGCTGGACTCCCGTCTAGGGTAGGTGGCATTAAGATGGTGCGGTGGGATCACCTAAATCCCAGGTTCGAATTAAGCTACAACCAATCCCTTCCAGGAAAGGTTTGTATACTGAGATTAAGATTAAGATTGAGATTAAGATTAAGGTAAGGTAAGGAACTGAGATTAAGGAAATGAGGACTAAGGAGGGGGTTACTAACCCACTTGTTAAGGGAACGCTTGAGTCGTTCATTACTTGTGAACTATATATGTTCATCTGTGGTTATTGTTATTGCACTTCATATTATGTTTGTGTATGTAATCAATTTCCATGCTATCGACAATTAGTCGTCGTAGCCCCGTTAGCTTGGGGGCCATGAGAGGGTGTACCAGCATTCGTGCTGACCCCCTCGGGGGCTATTTTTACACTTGCAGGTAAGAGGCCCATGAGGACGCACTACGAGAGTAGGAGCGGTTAGACTTAGATGGGGACTTTTATTTTGAGTTCGGGTTGCGCCTGTGCACCCGACTGTTTATATTAAGCTGATGTATGTTGGGATTATGTTTGAGATACTAGTACTCGGTTGGTTGTGGTATTATGAATGTTGATGTGTAAGTTGGATAAGTGTTTTGGATAAGTATTGTAAATATTTAAGCCGGTATATTCTATCGATCAGACCGTGGCAAGGTCCAGGTGTTGTATATTCCGCTGCGACGTATTCGATTAAGTGTTCAGATTGCGATAACCACGATAGGCTTTGGATGGGGTGTTACATGGCTAGAGCAAGTAGAAGAAGGTGGAGCTCCCATGGTGGTTTTCAAAATCGCCTGCAAACCAGAGAGGCGGAGGCAGAATCGGCGGAGGAAGAAGAAAAAAGAAGGGGAGGCAGTACGTGAGGAAGAAAGGAAATGGGAGGAGAGAGGAAAGTTAAAGTGCTTTTCTACTTTTTCTTTCTTTCTTCTTTCTTTCTTTCTTTACTAGCATAATGTGTGTGAGAGGGGCTGTCTCACTAATTAAAACCGGCCCACATATATATGTAAGCTGGAGCGTTTTCCGTCTTTTACAGAAAACGCTTGTTATTTTACCCGGTATAGGCACTATTCACTAACCAGGCCCGTTTTCCGGAATTTACTCATTTCTTTAATTTTAATGGCTCTCAAGCTTCCATTAATGTTTATTTATAGTTATTTAATGAACTATAATTTTTACGGGTTCATTTGACCACTTAAAGTCACGTTTTCGGGTTTCCTCGAAAAACGTGCGCTAAAGCTTTATTTGCGTTTTAATACATTATTTGGATCTGTTTTCTTTGGGAATTGTTCCCATATATTATTTGGGCATTGTTAAGCCTTTAAAATCCATTCCATACCCTTTCCGAGGTTTTATTTCTCCTAGGGTCACTTAAAGCTCAATTTAGCGTTTTCCGCTTTTTAAGCGTTCTCTTGTTTCTTTTGGATTTATTCTTTTTACCAAGGTTAATTAGGCACTAATAGGCCCTCAAATATCGTATTAAAGTAATTTAATCACCCTAATTAAGTTCGGGGTATTTCAATCTACCCCCCTTAAAGAACTTTGCCCACAAAGTTAGTGAGTCTAAGATTGTTAGTCGCCAAGGTACTCAATACTAAGGTTGTAGTCTCTCTTCAACCTGTCAGACTCCAATGACTGACTGAATACGTACCACACATTCACACAACATGTCAAGCATGCATAGCAACCAAAAATATCTTTGCCCAAATCTCTCAATGGGGGTCCATCCGCAGACAATTAGGCACTAAGTCCTCCCCCAAATCGAGTGATCCCTCAGGTACCGGTCACGTTTGAACACTTATGCTCTCTGGTTCATGGCCGTCATGACATTGAGCACTTACTCTTTCTGGCTCTACGGTCCTTTGGTTCTGATCAAAACATTCGCACCTCTAGAGAATCTTCAGGCTCCAAAGTGGGTACTCTTCCCTGACCGGACTACTCATATCCGGCAGCCCTTGGACAAATACAAAACACACACTACAAATGCCCTACAGGTCATTTAGTACCCTTGCTCGTCCGTTGTAGTGGTTTCAAAACTATTCATTACCTCCACCGACTCACAACTAGCTTCACCTCCATGGTTCAACCGGATACCCGTGCCTAGTCATGGAAGATCCACTAGCGCCCGTGGGAGCAGTTTCAAAACCGATCCTCATTCTCAAGTTAGAAGAAAATCATTTACCGAAATCATTTTGGAATTCATTTGAAAACTTCCATGCAACTCCAAGTTCTAATTTATGTTAGTTTCACCTATTACTAGTGTGATTACTAGTGGCCACTTATAAGGAGCTTAAAGAGTCATTCAACCCCAATGTGATTGGTGTTGAACTATCCATCCACCCCAATTTGGTGTTCGGTTTCCCATGATCGCTAGCAAACCAAGTTCCACCTCACTAACCGGGCCCGTTTTCCGGAATTTTCTCGTTTCTTTAATTTTAATGGCTCTTAAACTTACATTAATGTTTATTTATAGTTATTTAATGAACTATAATTTTTGGGTCCATTTGACCACTTAAAGTCACGTTTTCGGGTTTCCTCGAAAAACATGCGCTAAAGCTTTATTAGCGTTTTAATACATTATTTGGATCCGTTTTCTTCGGGAATTGTTCCCATATATTATTTGGGTGTTGTTAAGCCTTTAAAATCCATTCCATACCCTTTCCGAGGTTTTATTTCTCCTTGGGTCACTTAACGCTCAATTTAGTGTTTTCCCTTTTTAAGCGTGCTCTTGTTTCTTTTGGATTTACTCTTTTTACCAAGGTTAATTAGGCACTAATAGGCCCTCAAATATTGTATTAAAGTAATTTAATCACCCTAATTAAGTTCGGGTATTCCAATAAATTCCATAATAATTCATATATATTTTCGGCAATGATAATTATAACCAAAACTTCTAAAACTTTACATATTACTCTTAAATATACTAATTCCTTTAATTTAACTTAGTTATATAATTTTCCTAACTAACATATGTTCTCTTAATTTTCGGCTACCCCATAAATTATAGTATATGAACTTTTCTTATATATTATGATAGCTTATATTGAAGTTTTATATCAAGGGTTATAAATCTAATTTTAGATTACAAAGTATTAACATAATAGGTGCCAAAAATTAAATCTAACATCAAACAAATTCGGCAATAATTAAACAAGGTATACAATAGGTTAGATCATATATAGATCAATATTTAGAACCTTGAAATAGGTAGTTGTAGGATTTACCTTGTATATTAACCTTTTAGCTTAATATCTAAGCTTGAATTCCTTAGAAATTTTGCCAGTAATTTGCTAGAGGAATTGTCCCAAAATTATATAATAAGATGAAGAATAAGATGGGTTAGTATCCCATGCCAATCGGATGTAACAAAAACCAAAGAACAAGAAGTTTTCAAGAAGGCAATGTTTTACCTCAAGAATCAAAGGCACTTCTTCGTGGTTTTTCCTGAGAATCTGGGGGCTCATGAGCTATGGTTGTAAAGCTCTTTGAAATAGGATTCAAACGAGCTATAAAGCTTGTTATTTGGAGTTAGGACGAGAAAGGTATGATTTCTACAAGGCAAGGTGTTTTTTAAGGTACTAATCTAAGAACATTGGAGTTTTTTGTGTTGTTTCTTCAAAGAGAGGAGGAGATACGAATTTGGGAGCTCTCATATTACAGGAAAGTGTCTGATTAATGAATTACTCAGGGGACAAGATGATATGGCATTCAAGGAAAGTCTTGGTTGTTGTAATAGTGAAATTTAAAGCATTTTGGAGCTTGGTGACTCATCCCCATGTCGGCAGCCATAGGTCTCATTTGACCTGATTTTTTTGTTTTTTCCTTGTATTTATGTAACATTAGATGTATTAATTTCGTTCATAAGGACTTATGCCATGTGTTAGGTATGTTACATAGCCAAAAATGCCTTAAAACACCATTTTATGTGCTTCCGGGTTCACATTGATTATGCAATTTGTTTTGGCTAGTTTAAATGTGTCCTCAATATATTTACAACCTTAGATACTTTATTCATGAAATATCATGTTGCTCATTCCAATTTAAACCAAGTCGTTAAGTGGTTTCTCCTTGACTTTCGTTAGTTTTAGTACCTGTTTTACTGTAGACTTGTATACTTAATTTGTGTGTATACGTAATGGTTCCTATGACCATTTTATTGTTGTTCCCTTATTTCTTAATGGTATCTAGGCTCATTAGCCTTTTAGTTCCATGTATACATGCTTAAGGCACATTTTTCCTTAAAGCACCTTTTTCCTTAAAGCACATTTTTGTGCTCTAAGGTGTGTTTTCGGTTTAAACGCTTAAGGCATGTTTTTGTGTACATTGTTGTTCTAATGTTTCTAAGGCATGTTATAGCCTTAGTATATTATAATTAGATAGTTCATTGACATATTAAGGTTTGGGGTATTTCAATCTACCCCCCTTAAAAGAACTTTGTCCCTAAAGTTCCTATGCATCCTATAATTCTTAGAATACACAGGTAACTTCACATGCAAAATCACATAGATCACACAACAAGTATATAGGCTTCCTGACTCATAAGGTCTGTCACAAAGTATAATACATACTTAACACTAAGTAAGCAACAAACAACAATCAACATTATGTGATTGTTTGCTTACAAACTCAAAACAAACAACAATCAACACTATGTGATTGTTTGCTTACAAACTCAAAACAAACAACAATCAACACTAAGTGATTGTTTGCTTACAAACTCAAAAGCGAAGAGGCTCTACCCCCCTTAAAAAGGGGTACGCCCCGTACCCTATACAAGAAATCTAGTCTGTAAAGAGCGAAGGGTACTTCGCCCGCATCTTATCCTCTAACTCTCAAGTAGCCTCCTCGACGTCCTGGTTGGACCAGAGAACCTTCACCAGTCGCATTGACTTGTGGCAAGTGCCCCTAGTCTTCGTATCCAGAATCCTCTGAGGGGTCTCTATTGATCGCATGGTTGGCTCTATGGTTAGCTGTTCGGCCTGCAAAACATAGGAGGGGTGGTGCATGTATTTCTTAAGCTATGAGACGTGGAAAACATCATGCACTTTACCCATCTCAGCAGGTAGGTTTAACCTGTAAGCAACTGGGCCCACCCGCTCCGTAATGGTATATGGACCTACAAACTTTGGGCTCAACTTGCCCTTTTGTCCAAATCTAAATATTCCCTTCATCGGTGAAACCCACAAAAATACCTGGTCGTTCACAGAGAACTCTAAGTCTCATCATCGCGCATCAGCATACGACTTCTGTCTATCCTGGGCTGCCTTCATATTCTCTCGAATCTGCTGAACCTCGGCCTGAACTTGCTCCAAGTACTCCGGTCCTATAATAACTGCTTCACTTGACTCATCCCAACAGAGTGGTGTGCGACATGGTCTACCGTATAATGCTTGGTAAGGTTCCATCTTGATCGTAGCATGATAGCTATTGTTGTATGAGAATTCGATCAGATGCAACTTATCGATCCAACTGCTCTAGAAGTCCAAGGCACATGCTCATAACATGTCCTCAAGTGTCTGAATCGTACGCTCAGTCTGACCATCTGTTTGAGGGTGGAACGCGGTACATAGCTTCAATTCTGTACCCAGCGCTTCCCGTGTAGTTTTCCAGTATCTCGAAAGGAATCTGGTGTCTCTGTCAGATACTATGGTCTTTGGTATTCCGTGGTGTCTCATGATCTCCTTATCGAACAGTTCAGCAAGCTTCGTTACCTTCCAAGCGTCCTTCATCGGTATGAATCGGGCTACCTTGGTCAGGCGATCAACTACAACCCATATCATGTTTAGACCTCCCCTGGTAGGTGGGAGTCCAACCACGAAATCCATGGAGATATCATGAAACTTCCATTCTCGAACTGGCATTGATTGGACCATGCCTCCAGGTCGCCTGTGCTTGAACTTCACCTTCTGGCAAGTTAGGCACCCACTACAAACTCAGTAACGTCACTTTTCATCCCAGTCCACCAGAAGTAACGCTTCATGTCTTTATACATTTTCGAAGCTCCCGGATGGATAGAAACAGAAGAACAGTGTGACTCTCGTAGTATGCGCTTCTTTAGCTCAGTGCTGCTGCGAGGAATGCATAATCGGCCCTTCAATCTGATCAGATCGTCATCATGTAATTCAAAGTCGTATTTCTGGCTCTCGAATGTAGCCTCTATCAGCTTCTGTCTGATCTCTATCATATACGAATCGCTCTGCTGAGCCTCTCGCACCTCGTCAATCAAGCTAGAACTAGCAACCATGGCATGAAGCGAGTGTGCTCGTCGACTCAGAGCATCAGCTACAACATTGACCTTCCCTTCTTTGTACTGGAGGTCAATGTCGTAGTCCTTCAGGAACTCTAACCATCTTCTCTGTCTCATATTCAACTCCTTCTGAGTGAATATGTACTTCAAGCTTTTATGGTTGGTGTAGACTGTCAAACTAACTCCGTATAAGTAATGGCACCATATCTTCAAGGCGAAGACTACAGCTCCCAACTCAAGATCGTGCGTGAGGTAGTTCTCCTCATGTTTCTTCAGCTGGCGAGAGGCATAAGCAACTACCTTGCCATGCTGCATGAGTACACAACCCAATCCCCTGCCTGATGCGTCACAATATACATCAAATCCCTCTGTACCGTCTGGGATAGTCAGAACAGGTGCAGAAGTTAATGAGTCCTTCAAACTCTGAAATGAACTCTCACAGTCATCTGTCCATACAAACGGTGCATCCTTCTTCATCAAACTGGTCATTGGCTTGCTGACCTTAGAAAAGTCCTTAACAAACCTCCTGTGTAGACACCAAAAATTCTCACCCCATAATGCAAATTCCGAAATAATAAGAGGGGTCGTCGCCTTTCTTTTTCAAATCATATTAGCGTGCGTGCCAAAACGAAACCATGGTTTTGTAATCTTTTCAAAAGCATTTCATAAGAACAAGATTTTTCAAAAATGAATTTCCGACGACAGTCCGATTTCAAACCCGTCCCTCCTTGTTTACCTACTTATTTTACTATGTTATTTTATTCTACTATTAACATTAGCATTTTTATTTTCATTTACACACTCATTTTCATCTTACAAACCCAATCAACACTTAGTTGAACTCTGGCCTAGCCCAGACCCTTAAACCCATTCCAGCTCCTAGCATTGGGCCTACCAAGCCCAAACAACATAAAGCCCACCAAAAAAACCCTAGTTCTCATATTATAAAGATCACTGTAGTTACATTCCTTGTTCTCATCGATCTTCCCGGCGCCACCACCTGCCATCTCAAACATTCATCAATCTTCTTCTCCGATGATCCTCTGGAGCGGCTTCGTTTTTTTTTTTTCTTGTTTTCCTTTCTTCCCCAACACACGCCAGAAGAAGAACAGCCAATTCCCACTCCTTTCCCTTCATGTCTGAAAATCGACCTAGTCCAGCAACCAAGCCATCATCGTTTTCCTCCTATCTCGATCAATCACCACCCTCACCTTCCCCCCTGAAATCGAAAACTAAACCCAGAAGCTGCTTCAACACTTCAAAAACCTGTGCCTGAACTCTAGAACTCCCGTAGGGCCTCACCAGCTCCTTCTTCGATTTCTTCTTCCCGGTGATTCCTTCTCCTTCTTCATCTTCAACATGTCGACATTGCTACCCCCGATGTTTCCCCGTGCGGTCGCCTTCTTCGTACACTAACGAAATGGATCATCGCCGTCTCCATCCTCCACCCTATCCTCATGTTCTTCTCTTGAAAAAGCCAGCCGACATTAGAAAAACAACCCAGATTTTCATTCCTTTCCTTGCTTGAAGGCTCGAACCAGAATCTTGTCTACTCTTCACGAAAATTTTGAAACCCAGAAACAAGACCATCGCCAACCTCTTACCGCCCACCCTTCGTGCTTCCGTCAGAAAAACCACCATCGCCTTAACCTCCGCTCTTACCATTACCAGTCCAACGCAGGTAATTTGTCAGATTTCACTCCAAATTGCATTCCATATCTCTATTTCCTTACGATTTTCTGCTACATGTGGGTTTCGAGTTAAAAAAAACTACTCTACTGATTTGTTTGATTTCATACTTCGAACCAGTCTTCTGGAGCAGGGCTCTGGTTGAATCGTAGTGTTAGAATTGGTTTCCTCACTATCATGACCCGTTTCTAAGTGATTTGAATTGATACGTGCATATGCGGACGGGTTTGGTTTAGAGAGACTTTGCAGATCGACCGGTGAATTTCAGGCTCTGTACCACCTCATTGTGTTTGGAAAATTTCCATTTTTCAGTCCTCGTGACTGGCAATTTAACTATCTCTGTCAATTAATAGTCCCTTGCGTATTGGAGTTTGCCTTGGAAGTTATATTGCTTCTATCCAGTAAATGGCTCATGCGTTATGTGCCTAATCCTAGCCAGATTCTTGTTGTTTAATTCGTTTGTGATGGTATATCATTCGTGGGTCTACTGTTGATTACTGCTGGTGGTTTGACTCTTGCACTATGTGCCTAATCCAAGAGAGATTCTGGCTGTTTAATTCGTTTGTGATGGTAGATTATTCGTGGGTCTGATGTTGGTTACTTATGATGGTTTGACCTTGCATATAAGTTGGGCATGTGAACTTGGCCTTGTGACTGCTCCTTATGAGATTGCTTCAACATTAAGTTTTTCCCCTTTGCCATTCGATATAGAAGCGGAACTTGACTACATATACAGTCATCTTTTCCCGTGCACTTCAGTATCGGTTTAGAAATGTCAATTTCAACACCTTATTTATGCCCTTGCGCATTGAAACCCAATTTGAAGATGTTGATTGTGGCCTGCTGAAACGGTGATTACAGTTCGGTATTTCATTCTGTCTTTGTCATTTGTTAAAATCGATGTATTTCTTACATCTCGGTTTGGTACGTTCTTCTGAGGTTTGCACTGGATGTCTGCTTATTGATGAGGCTTTCTAACCCTTGGGACACCGTGGCTGTCTCTTGTACATCCCTTTGCGACTTGGATCAGGCTTTTGCCAGTAGATCGTGTTTGTCTCCGGATCTGCTCATGATGGGGTTTGGAAATTCTAACCTTCAGTTTTCACAACTGCAACTCAGTTGGTTTGATAGTTAATTGCATCTTTGTTCGTTGATATGGGTTTGGAAATTAAATTGGAATCTCGTAGGATTTTTCCCTTTTTTACTTGTGTTCAATCACCATATTTTGTTTGTAAACAATGTTTACTTTCCTCTATTTCGTTTCTCCAATGTTTGTATGTGAAATATTTGCTTTACCTCTTGGCGATTTGTGTTTTGATTTCTCGTCCTACCCCCTGCGTATTAAATGTTTCAAGTAAGCCTAGTTATTTACCCTATAGAACCTCTTAACTGACAGATAAGTTTTGGATGAATTGTTGCCCCGCACCTAACGGGTCTCTCATTCGTTTCGTGGGGCAATAATCTCCTATAACTTCAGAAAACACCCAAACCACCTTTATATGTATATAAGAACAAAAGCTTTAAAAAACGAGCCCTTAAGGCTAGCTTAGGAGGGTTTAGGATGTGAAACCACCCCATGCCTAACGGGTCTCTCATTCGTTTTATGTGGGTGGAATCCTCCTTTACCCTCAACACACCCCTAATCAAGAGTTAATAAACAAACCAATAAATCAATTCCTCTCACTTGTTAATATCTCACAAATCATCCCAACAACATTTTTTTTTCAGCCCAGTCACAAATAAAGCCCACATAAAAAAGTGGCCACTTCAGCCAAATCCAAACAAGGCCCAATTTTGGCCCAACTTCCAGCAAGGCCCTTTTCTTTCGGCCCAACTCTAAATAAGGTCCAAATTTCAACCCAATTTCCAACAAAGCCCAGAGCGGGCCCAATTTAATTCCAAGGCCCAATTCAAATCCCACTTCAGCCCAAATCAAAAGGCCACTCTGAGGCCCAATTCAAAACCCACTTCAGCCCACAGTTCATAAATCCCATTTCAAGGCCCCAGCCCATTTCGAGGCCAAAGCCCAAACAAGGCCATCAAGCCCATTCGGCCCACTAAGCCCAAACAAGGCCATCAAGCCCATTTGGCCCACTAAGCCCATTCGGCCCATCAAGCCCATTCGGCCCATCAAGCCCATTCGGTCCAACTTTGACCAACCTGAACTTTGACTCGGTCCAACTTTGACCAACCTGACCTTTGACTTTGACTCGGTCCAACTTTGATTGACCCCACTTTGACCTTGACCCAATTTTTGACCTGGTCCAACTTTGACCTTGACCCAACTTTGACTTGGTCCAACTTTGACCAATCTGAACTTTGACTTTGACCAATCTTAACTTTGACCAAGGCCCAAACTTCCAACTTTGACTAAGGCCCAAGTCTAACTTTGACCAAGGCCCAAACTTCCAACTTTGACCTGGTCCAACTTTGACCAATCTTAACTTTGACCTTGACCCAACTTTGACCAACATAAACATTGACCTTGACCCCACTTTGACTTGATCCCACTTTGACTCAGTCTAGCTTTGACCCGGTCCTTTTTTTTCTGACCGAACTCAAATTCAAACCAAATTCAATTCAAATTCAGTTCAAACCCAATTCATTCAGCCAATTCAATTCCAATTCATTCAATTCAAAATTCATTTCAATTCAAAATTCTTTCTAACTTCAATTCAATAACAAACTCATTCAAATCCAGATTCATTTCAATTCCAATTCAAATCAATATTCATTCAACCCCGATTCAACTTCGATTTCAATTCAATTTCAATTCCATTCCAGTCTCTCTTACACTCTAATTGTCTCACAGACCCGAGCGTCTCACAGACTTTGTCATTCCAACGATCCAAATGTCTCACAGACCTGAGCGTCTCACAGACCCGAGTGTCTCACAGACCCAAGCGTCTCACAGACTTCAACATCTCAGGGTTTCAAATGTCTGATAGACCCGAGCGTCTCACAGACTAACATCTCAAACCCAAAACTTCTCAAAATTCCAAAATTCCTCCTAAATCTCAAACCCATCAAAACCCTTCAAAACTTCCAAAACCCAAATCCTGAACTACATAAGGTCTGATCTCAACAGGAAGTTGAGTACGTAGGCAACCCACATAGGGTGCGACCCCACATCAATCAAAATGCCATTTTCACTCGGCCATCTCACCTCCAAACAACCCCGTTTTGTCTCACAGACCCGAGTGTCTCACAGACTTTGTTATCCCAATGATTCGAATGTCTCACAGACCCGAACATCTCACAGACCCGAGCGTCTCATAGACTTTGACGTCTCAAGGTTTCAAACGTCTCATAGACCCAAGCGTCTCACAGACCATCCCCTCTAAGGTGTTCTTCATATCTCTCAAACACTCAAACCTTCTTCGGCTCCCACAAACTTCAAATCAGCAGACTCCAAGTTTTGTCTATTTACCCAACCTCAGACTTTTCCCAAATCTTCATTCCATACTCATCCAAATTCGGCAATTCCTCTCCTTGACGCAAGCTTGACAGAAAATGCTCATCTCTTCCACTCTCTTTCTCTCTTCCCGTCCTAATCCTATCCCTGGCTTTTAAATGAATCTCTCCAAAAGGTTTTTGAAAGAAGGTAATCCCGACAATTGGAGACCGAGGTTTCCTCGGGCACCAATCCGAAGTCGTGGTCGTTGCCACTTCTAAGGGGTGTAACCCAGTGCGAACCCACAATAGAATCTCTGACATGACCAGATAAGTCCTATCCATAGGCAACAATTTCAGAGTCAACCAACGGTTCATAGAACCCTTCTCCTCCCTTCCTAGTTCCTTAGGTCAAACTAGGTGGCGACTCTAGTCAATTCCGCCTTATAGAGGCATAAGTCCGCGTGGAGCCCATCGAGAGCGGGTGTAGTGCACACTTGCACTCCCCTTTATGCTCTCTGGGAAAGACGGACGATTTAGTAGGTATTTGAGGGATGCCAGAATAACGGGTTTTCACCCTCCACAGAATGGCAATTTCTAGGATCTAGGCTTTTCAGTCATACCATATTTAGATAGACCCCCCTCATACCGAAAAATCACCCTCCACATCCTGTAATAGCCTACCAAGCCGAGAAAACTCCTGATGTCGGTAACTGACTTCGGCCTTGGCCAGGTGTGCACGGCGTCAATCTTTGCTGGATCCACCGAGATCCCAGCATCCGAGATGACATGAGCAAGGAACGAGACCTGGTCAAGCCAAAACTCGCACTTGGAGAACCTAGCATAAAGCTGGTTCTCCCTTAGTGTCTCCAAAACTCGTCTCAGGTGACTTTCATGTTCACCTCTCGACCTTGAATATATAAGTATATCATCGATGAAGACCACAACCGACTTGTCCAACTGTTCCCTGAACAAACGGTTCATCAAATCCATAAATATCACCGGTGTGTTCAACAAACCAAACGACATCACTGTAAACTCGTAGTGGCCATATCTCGTCTGGAATGTCGTCTTCTCAATATCCTTCTCTCTAACAGGAATCTGATGATACCCTGATCTGAGATCAATCTTGGAGAACACGGATGCCCCTTTCAATTGATCAAACAAATCGTCTATGCATGGTAGTGGGTACTTGTTCTTTACTGTAACTGTATTCAACTCCTTGTAGTCGATGCAGAGACAGAGACTGCCATCCTTCTTCTTCACGAAGAGTACTGGCGCTCCCCATGGTGATACACTAGGCCGCACAAACCCTTTGTCGAGCAGGTCTCTCAGCTGTTCCTTCAATTCATTCATCTCAGCTGGAGCCATGCGGTAAGGCGCCTTGGCTATCGGTCCGGTTCCTGGTAGCAGCTCGATGGTGAACTCTACCTCCCGTGGTGGTGGCATGCCGGGTAGTTCCCTTGGAAAGAGGTCGGGAAACTCCAACACCACAAGTACTTTGGGGTCGAACTCTGGATCTCTCTCTATATCCTGGACATAGCAGAGGTACACTTCTTTCTTCTTTCTCAGCTCTCGTAGCATGGCCATAGCGGTGATGATCTTGGTTGAAGGCTCTCTAGGTCTCTGGCGGTATGATATAGTAACCCCAGACGGACTCCTAAGTAGAAGTCAGTGCTCAGCGCAGAGGATACGACCCTTGTGCCGCTCCAACTAGTTCATCCCGAATATAACATCAAACCCTAAATCTCTGAACTCAATCAGGTGATAGGAAAGTCTTCCCCTCTAATTCGGATAGTGGCTGCTCGGTAGTAGCGAGTGCATCGAACCTTCTCCTTAGACGGGAGCGTAACCGTGAAGTCTGGCAGCTCGTCAGCGTCTAGCCCCAACCTCCTTGCAAATGATGATGATGAGATGAAGGTGTGCGAGGCCCCTGAGTCGAATAGTACGGATGCATCAACGCCATTGATCGGAAAGGTACCTGTGAGAATAGTGCCGCTCTCGTCGGCCTGTGCCTCTGTAAGTAAGCTTAACACACCTTCCGAACCAAATCCACAACCTATGTATTTCGTAAGGATCATAAGTACTGATGGTATAATACGAGTCGAAAACGAGTAATCAGGACTGATATTATTTAAACCATCCTTTTTACATTATGAGTTTTCTATTACAATACTTCAGTGTATTATATGGCTAGTACTTCCTAAAGGTTAAGTTCAGGCGTCCAGGTCTCATGTGTGTGGCATTGATTACTGTCGATGGTGTCGTATTCAACTTAATCCTCTTGATACTGTGATACAGAATTCTCGATTTCCCACCCATGATTAGAATATCCCCTGACTTAAGTACCACTTTCTGGGCATGGTCCACGCGCTTCTGCTCGCCATATAGGAATTCGGCGTCGTCTCCAATGGACCAAGACACTACGTGTATCCCTCGGTTAAGAGACTCCGCTGTCTCGTCCTTATCTTGGTGTAGTCCAAGTTGTCCCTCCTTTTCGTAGAAGTTGATAATGCAGAGGTCTGCTTCAAGGTTCGGGATTGGATCCACCTCAAGTTGTTGAGCAATCCCTACAGCTTCTGTATTAACCCTATGATACTCCTCAGGTATCTCTGGTGGTGTTGTTCCATCCACTGCTCTCGTCTTTTGGTAAGTGTTGGTGTAAGGGTTCCAGTTCTTACCCAAGCACATCATTCTTAGCTTCATTCTCGATCCTCCAGGGTATTCCGGTGTATAGAAACCTCCCGGTCCCACTCCTAGCTGGCTACATCTTCTGATGATGGCAATTTGTGCCTTTGGTGACAGGTATCCTTTTAATAAGATGATACCTGGTCGGATGACCTGACACTGCTCTCTTGGGAATTCGTGAATCTGTAGGTCGGTCTCTTCTAGGCTAGGTGTTGAAGGTATTGGATAGCAAATGTTGAAGTTTCCTAAGGTGGTAATAATTTATCTTACATGAGTTCTAATTAACTCACTAGAAACTCGCTCAAAACATATAGTCACTGATTCATGCATGAAATGCGATAAGCATACAGTTTCCTCTCTAATAGGTTATAGTGGTACCTGGTCTCGATGAGGGTTCAGCCTCGTCTTCCCGGTCCACCATATGTAGTACAGGCGGCCCTGATCGCTGGACAACCCGGGGTCCCCTGTTTGCAGCTGGCTGTGTCGCCTTTGGACCGTCGGTTCCAGGATTCGGAGCGGCCACGCCCTTGCCTTTGGCCTTCCACCCATGTTTATAGGCTTTACTCTCGGGGTTCCTGAAACATTCGTAAGCTCGATGTCCGAACACACCACAAAAATTGCACTCCACCTTATTGCCTTCACAATCAACTCCAAGGTGGTCTTGGTTGCACTTGCGACAATTGTAGCGGCGCTTATATCCCCCGCCGGTCCACTTGCCGGTCTCAGAACCTGTTTGCTTACAACATTAGTAATTGAATTTCAAGGTTGATATCTGATTGTTAACTCAATTTAAGGAGTTACTTGTTACCCTTTGGTGCTGGCGAGCGCAGAGGCTTTGCTGCTATGCCGTAGGTTTGCTTTAGTGGCTCTTCAGCAGCCTTGGCTTGGTTACCCTTTGAGCCTTTCTGGGGTGGGGGCTGGTACTTACCTTTCTTCTGTCCCCCCCCCCTGCCCCTGATTGTCAGAGCTATTACCAGCAGTTTTTCCTCAACGCCTGGTCTTCGTCCCTCAGCTGGACGGTGATTTCAACTTTAGCAGCGGCATGATAATCATGATAGCACTCGCATGAACCTACCTTAAAAAGTGTCAGTCTAACATTCATTCTTATTATAAATGTTCAATCACTTCAAACTAATCTTAACTTTCTTTACTGCAGTAGGAGTATAGCTGTCGGCCCATGCCCATAGCGTAGTCGGGTGCTCAGCCCGCCATAAAAGCGGTCGACAGAATCTGGTTTGAATATCCCAATCCTGGTAGAAGACGGGAGGATAGAGGAGTGAACTGAGAGTAGTAGTCATCCACCGTCATCTTGAGTCTGCTTCAGCGCGTCCAACTCTAAACGCTTTTAGTCTGGGACGGTAGTGGGGGTAGTAGTTGGCTCACTGCAAGGCCGCGTACTGCTCCCAGCCGAAGTCGGGGTTGGCCACATGATCGGCCCTAACTAGCTTCCACCAATCGCTCCGCATCCTTCAGGTAGAACGCGGCAAGTCGTACCTTGGCTTTCGCAGGTACATCAAGGGTCTCGACGGCGGTCTCCAGCTCTGAGATGTACGCCTCAAGTTTGGTGGGGTCTGTCTCCCTCTAAACGGTGGGGGTCGAAGGTCAGCGAGACTCTTCACCCAGTTTGGCTCCCGGGGCTGTGGTGGTGGAGCAGGCGGTTCCGCACCGGGCTGATAGCCCATGTGCCCCAGGGCGGCAGCAACGATCTCAGCTATCGTCTGCCCACCCGGGATCTCAGCAGCCTCATCTCCTTCCTCGCCATGGCCTCGGCCTCGGCCTCGTCCTCTTCTTCTTGACATCTGTATAAGTATAAATGCACAGTAAGCTCGTGATTACAAAGGCTTTGGTTTAAGCGTTTATAACATCCTCTTAAACAGTAAGATACTCCACTCTTATTAGTGGTTATCTGACTCAGCTCACACTACTATCTCACACCCATACCCATGGCTAATACTCTAACTCGGTATCTACTCTAGTTCGGCAACTCTAGTCAACAGAGCGTAACTACGCTCTGATACCACTTTTTGTAACACGCCAACTACTAAACCTGAACCATCGCATAACACACCTGCAACAATATTACAACACAGCGGAAAAATACTACAAGTTGGTGTTACTGCCGTTAATCACCCACATGTCTAACTAGGCTTATTCTAGTCTCAAGCTACGGTCTGACGGACCCGAGTGTACCGAACGTAAGTGCGTACAAAGTCTTAAAACAAAATACAATACCGAGTTTGAAGTATCCCTCCTATTATTACAACTTACTACCACAGTTTATTAAACGAGTGTACAGGCACACTTCGTAATGCAAATTAAACCCTTAGTACTCTACCCACTCCTACTCTCAGGTTGAGCCCTGTCTGGCACTGTTGAGTAAAATAGTGGTGAAACTATCTTGCTAACTATAGGCAGTGAACCCAATCATTGTAGTACAACAAGGACGTATCCACAGGGACTTCGTAACTATCTACTTAATTATAAGCTTAGTAAATGTGAAATAAGATATATACAAAAGTGCATAAATGTAAATTAGGGGGTTTGGGTTTATGGGTTGTAATTGGAGAAATAAAGAAAAGCAATAAACACTAAACTAACTATCTAGGATAGGTGTAGCCCGAGATGGATACTTGCACCCGTCACCCCCTTTCTACCAATTGTCGAACCTCGAAGTCATAGCTAAACAACAGGAATTTAATTAATAGCCAAATCCAGGTCTATTAATCCTAACCAATTTAACGGGGACTGAATGTTCATTCAAATCCCCAATTCAATCAGAAGCATTAAACACAAATCTACCCTAAGTTGCAATGAGAACCTCATCTCAAAATCAGTGAAAATCGGCTAATATTGATTTAGTCCCAACGGTTTAGGTTTCTATCTCAGAATATCATTTTGATAGAATCCCACAATAATGCTAAACTAATCGGTAGGCCAAACCAACCAATTTAACACATAGAAGACAGATTAAGCAAAACCCTTAACAAATCCCCAAATCATGAGCAATAAGTTTAGAAGTCATAAACACTCAATAATCATCTTCATTAAGCTCAAAGACTAAAATAAAGCACAAAAACAAGTTCAAGATTCAACAATGGAGTTTTGGGGGATTTGGAGCTTTATCCAAATCCCTAGCTACAAGTGAGTCAAGTCTCCATTAAAGCACAAATAAGAGAAAAGGGAGAAGAGATAGCCATTAATGGAGCTTGGAGGGAGGTGAGCTTCTCTTCTTCTCCTTCCTCTTCTTCTTCCTCTTCTTCTCCTTCTTTTTCTCTTCTTTTCTCTTCTTCTGTGTCGCCTGGAGTCCTCCTCCCAAACTCCCTCTCTTTCCTATCTTTTTCTCCTTTTAAAAACGTAAATCTGGGCAAAATTTCAACCCGATCGACCTTGCAAGGTCGGTCCTAGGGTCGGTCTGAGTCGGTAGTGATTTCGGGCACGTTTTTAAGTTCGACCGACCTTACCAAGGTCGGTCCTAAGGTCGGTCGATTCCAGTAGCTTGCAAAAACGCAAATCTGGGCAAAGTTTGGACCCGACCAACCTTGCAAGGTCGGTCCTAGAGTCGGTCATGTGGATAGGCTAACTTCAAAACATTGTATCTTCTTCGTTTCAACTCCGATTTTGGATCCGTTTGCGCCCACGTGTTCCTCTCTTCGTCTACTTTACTCCTAGCTATGTTACTCCTCCTGTTTAAACAATAAATGTGTAAAACACCAATGAAACACAAAACTAGAGGAAAACAAGCTAGAGTGGAGAAATGAGCATGAAAAGTGTTGATTAAACATATGAAATACACCCCTAAAACATGCTCATTTGGACATTCATCACACCCCCACACTTACCTTTTTGCTTGTCCTCAAGCAAAACCAAGCACCCATGCAAGTAAGGAATGCTCAAGACTAACATACACTAACATGAATTGTAGGATAAAAGAAGAAGCAAAAAAGTGATTAAAACCTTTGAGGAGTGTGAACCATCTCTTAGTGGTGGCATGAGTGTGCTTAGGGCAAAACAAAATCTAGAGTTTCGGGGTATGATCCGAAGTGCTTCAAAGTTCTAAAGATTAGGTGACTTGAAGAGCTTTTACCATGCCCAACTTCTCCCAAGAATGGGCATTGAGAAGAAAACAAAAGGAAAAATAGATTTATGCGTTTGTTTCACTTTTTTTCATAAGAGATGAGAAGATAAAATTTTGGCATCAAGCCTTTGCATTTAAGAACACTCAACTCTCATTGTTGGTTAACAATGGCGTCTCACAAGTCCCTTGAAGGATTTTCACAAAGAAGCACCCCTTAGTAATCTCTAAGAAAGAAGACAGAAGGAACCCCAAAGCAATAAAAATCCAACCATATAAGATCACTTGGGCACACCGCATGTAAAATGCTCCTCAAAAGCAATCAAAATGAAAAATTTAAGCATTTATCCCACGATTCATAACAGTATTTGTTTTTAATGAGAACAACTCACAACACAAGGGTCCAAGTTTTTTATTTTGGACAATCGCAAGATAAGCATGAAGTATTAAGCATTTAAGCACACAATTCACCGAAAAGGTCACTCCCCCACACTTAAATTGAACAATGTCCCCATTGTTCACCAATCAAAACCGGGGAAGGTTCCAGAAGACCTTTGCGGGAAGCAGACAAAAGGAAAATCACACGGGACACAAATAAACAGTATAGCACATAAGCTATCCCCAGATTTGCAGATTCAAAATTAGAGAAGAGAGAACGAAAACTAAAAGGAACTAGTACTCCCCTGAGATTGCTATTGCTATCAGTTTGTAGAACTCCCCCACACTTGAGCTTCAGCCTCAAGTAGTGTAGCTTGATTGCGGTGTGGACTGGAAGTTGCACCCGCATAAAACACGAGAAGCAACCAAACTACAACTGGAGTTAAGGGTTAGCAAAAACAAAACCAAAGGAGAACGAAAACAAAAATAGGTTATAAAAATAGTGGAGTCGTTGTGGGCAAATATTAAAGGGTGAAACGAGTAATCCCCGATAAGATGGGGATGGAATATAGGGTGCCCGCACAGTTGCTAGTGGGAGGGGTCGTTGAGGTGCTACCTTCAATCGTTGGAGATGAAGGTCCTCTTGGAAAATTTTGCCAGAGGTTCCTTTGTAAGTGTTCATAATTCCATCCCTTTTTCATAGGGGCTTAACTGTTTCCAAAATATTCACAACACAGACGCCACCAATTGGGCGTAATAGGGCAAGTCCAAAGAATGCCAAAAGAGCCCATTATTGAAAACAATATAAAATCTAAACTGACGGAATTTAAAAGACAAGACACGAAATGAAATCCGGGTTGCCTCCCGGTAAGCTGCCCTTCTTTAAGGTCTTTGGCTAGACCATACCACCGTGAAGTCATCCGGGATCAAATATCAACGTTGAAGTCGGCTTCAACGGGTGGGTTGGGCGGGCATCATCTAGCAATGAAGAACAACCCGGATCAAAAGGAAATGTGGCCTCAACACTTAGGATGTGAAAGTGTAAACTCCACCGATCGTTCATCAGGTGGAAGTGTTGAGGTGGGTGATCCTTGGTACGAGGATCAAACTGTGGTGGAGCCTCATCTTCAAATTCAAGGATGTAAACATCCTTATCTTCAGTGAGCGGTGCAAGGTGAACTCCAGGGCGGACTTTATCTTCAATCTTTGGTCCCGGATCAAATGGGAAGGTGGCCTCCACACTTAGCGGGTGTACGTTCAGCTTCCACCCAACTTCATTAGTGCACGGGTGGGGGCCTTGATCCTTCAAATGAAGATCAAAGTTAGTGGTTTCCTCCTCCTCAAATTCAAGGATGTAGACATCCTCGACCTCGGGGTGAGGCTCATAGGAAGAGCCGAGGTGAACATCAACTTTAGAGGGGGATGGCTCCTTGAAGTCGGTGGTGGTACTCTCCTCTGAGGAGTCAGAGGGAGACAGCGTCTCCTCCTTCTCAAAGTTGAGGATGTGAGCATCCTCGTGATCTTGATGGAGCACGGAGAAGGCGGGGAAATATTGGTAGCTGACTTTAGAGGGAGAAAGCTCCTTGAAGTCAGAGTGGAGACTCTCTTCTGATGAAGAGTCTTCATAGTCAAGCTAGAGGTGAAGTGGTGCTGGGCTTTCAGATTCGCACAGGGGAGGAATTGGAAAGTAGCTCAAGTCCTCAACAGGCTGTTCCACATCATGAACTACTTCACTCTCAAGTTGTTGCATTATTTGAGTGAGCTGAGTTTGAATTTTCATGTTGAAGGTATCTTGCTTCATGATAAAAGTATCTTGCATAGTTGGGTTAGGCTTGCAAGAAGAGATAAGATCTGACATGAGCTCCTCCAAACTGGGTGAATCAACCTTTACTGTGATCACAGGTTACTGAGCACTCTCGTGGTCTCCTCCACACTCTTGGTACACAGGCCTCCGGTAGACTGAAAAGTTAAGGTCCTCCATGAGAGCTCTCAATTCTGACATCGTTGTTGGGCACTTGGGGCTCTCATGGTACTCTCCGCACCGTTGGCATACACTCCATGCGTTGGTGACTTGTGTAAACTCATGATAGTCCTCCAATCCGGTTGGTCTACTCCCATTTGGTTGGTATGTTGAGATAAAATCTACCATCATGTCCTTCAACCTAGAGCTTCCAGCTTGACATTGAGAACTGTCATGGTTTCCTCCGCATTTCTCACACACAAGCCATTGATTGTAGTTTTCTTGGCCATAAGAGTAGCCATTCCAACCTCCAGCTGGATTATAATAACCATCCATCAGCTTAAAGTTCCTACAAAGAAAAGAAAAAAAAATTATACACAAAAGGGTAAATAAGGAAATGAAAAATATGCGTAAAAACTAAACAGATAATAAACCAGATAGTTGGACCGAAGTCCCCGGCAACGGCGCCAAAAACTTGTTGAGCAAAATAGTGGTGAAACTATCTTGTTAACTATGGGTAGTGAACCCAATCATTGTAGTACAACAAGGTCGTATCCACAGGGACTTCGTAACTATCTAGTTAATTATAAGCTTAGTAAATGTGCAAGAAGATATATACAAAAGTGCATAAATGTAAATTAGGGGTTTTGGGTTTTTGGGTTGTAATTGGAGAAATAAAGAAAAACAATAAACACTAAACTAACTATCTAGGATAGGTGTAGCCCGGGATGGATACTTGCACCCGTCACCCCCTTTCTACCAATTGTCGAACCTCGAACTCATAGCTAAACAACGGGAATTTAATTAATAGCCAAATCCAGGTCTATTAATCCTAACCAATTTAACGGGGACTGAATGTTCACTCAAATCCCCAATTCAATCAGAAGCATTAAGCACAAATCTACCCTAAGTTGCAATGAGAACCTCATCTCAAAATCAGTGAAAATCGGCTAACATTGATTTAGTCCCAACGGTTTAGGTTTCTATCTCAGAATATCATTTTGATAGAATCTCACAATAATGCTAAACTAATCGGTAGGCCAAACCAACCAATTTAACACATAGAAGACAGATTGAGCAAAACCCTTAACAAATCCCCAAATCATGAGCAACAAGTTTAGAAGTCATAAACACTCAATAATCATCTTCATTAAGCTCAAAGACTAAAATAAAGCACAAACACAAGTTCAAGATTCAACAATGGAGTTTTGGGGGATTTGGGGCTTTATCCAAATCGCTAGCTACAAGTGAGTCAAGTCTCCATTAGAGCTCAAATAAGAGAAAAGGGGGAAGAGATAGCCATTAATGGAGCTTTGAGGGAGGTGAGCTTCTCTTCTTCTCCTTCCTCCTCTTCTTCCTCTTCTTCTCCTTTTTTCTCTTCTTTTCTCTTCTTCTGCGTCACCTGGAGTCCTCCTCCCGAACTCCTCTCTTTCCTCTCTTTTTCTCCTTTTAAAAACGTAAGTCTGGGTAAAATTTCGACCGACCGACCTTGCAAGGTCGGTCCTAGGGTCGGTCGGAGTCGGTAGCGATTTCGGGCACGTTTTTAAGTTCGAGTGACCTTACCAAGGTCGGTCGATTCCAGTAGCTTGCAAAAACGCAAATCTGGGCAAAGTTTGGACCCGACCGACCTTACAAGGTCGGTCCTAAGGTCGGTCATGTGGACAGGCTAACTTCAAAACGTTGTATCTTCTTCGTTTTAACTCCGATTTTGGATCCGTTTACGCCCACGTGTTCCTCTCTTCGTCTGCTTTACTCCTAGCTATGTTACTCCTCCTGTTTAAACAATAAATGTGTAAAACACCAATGAAACACAAAACTAGAGGAAAACAAGCTAGAGTGGAGAATTGAGCATGAAAAGTGTTGATTAAACATATGAAATACACCCCTAAAACATGCTCATTTGGACACTCATCAGGCACCTACCTGCAAAGTTTAAATCACAGGCCCCAAGGGGCTCAGCACATTACTGGTACAGAAGACGTGCAGCCCACAAGCTAACAAGGCTACACACGACTACTTGTCGTATACATGCAGTTGATTATTCATACAAATAATAATAAGAAGTACAATAACAACAACACATTTATGTGAAACATTCCCAGCTCAAATAAATTGAACGTCTTAATGGATGCCAATTAATGAGTAAGTTAGATTCCTAACTCCTGAGGCCTGAGAATTGTTTAGTTCTCGTGTTTGACCATACCTTATAAGTGTCAATCGTTCTCTTAATAGTACTGGTTGTTCTCTAACTAGATTGCTTATTTTTGTCGAGTCAAGGTAACCCTAGCCAATGAGTTATTAGCTCCATTGGGTTAATAAACATTAGTTCTTAAGTTATGAGGGATGTAGGCTTGACCCTCCCGCGCCTCCTGAATTTGCCTACCACCTCGAACTGTTCACTTGAGATGGTCGGGTCTGTTTGTTGACCCTAGGCGACAAGTCGTAGACGAGCCATATGCGGAAGACGGATCTGATATAGATGCCGACCTCTTAACCTAAACATGCATGACCGGAGTTAGTCCCGGATTCCTCTCCCCCCAAGTTCCAGTTAGTTGAAGTCTCAATGACAATTTGTTAGTTAAACCCCTCTCGGTATTAACCAACTAACAACGGGGAGTATTTATAACCTTATACAATTGTTACTAAACATAGTTAATGAACAAGCTCTGAATCAAGTCGTGTTAGTGTGCAATGGACACACAATAACAATACAGTAAATCGGTTTCATGCTTAATCTTGTTGGGTCGTATCACAATAACATATAGCACACAAACCGAGGTAGACCCCATTAGCAAACATGCTACAAGAATCCCATACCTTAGCCTATCGACGTTTGTCCACTCCCGGATGACGTCTCGACTATTCCAGTCACCTACTCCGCTCCTATAGTTCATTAGGACGGCGTGGTTAAATAACTTAATTTTCGTATTTTCACTATTCACCATATTTTACTATTCACGTATACGTATTTTACTATTCATATATATGTAGTTACTATTCATGTATACGTATTTACTATTCATACATACGTATTTACTATTCATGTATACGTATTTACTATTCATGCATACGTATTTACTATTCATGTATGCAGATACTATTCACGTATACGAGTACTATTCATGTCCACCAAAATTTTTCGTATATGTCCGTATGATACTCCGTATCATACGTATTTATTTCTTTTTCCAATATAACTTGTATTTTCATTAAAAATACTTTAAGTATTGATTCCTCCTATACTTATTAAATTATGGGTATACCCCTCGTATACCTTAAGTTATATACGGGTCTCGTTTAACCCCGTCTTAACCCTGTTTCTTTTACAACTTGGTTCTAAATTCTTTATTAAATTTCCTTAACCTTCTAAACACATAAAAATGTGTTACTTACATTACTTACCCATAGTTTTATCTTAATTTCTATTTTACTCATAATAAGTTCTAAACTTGTTACTTTTATTTCTAATTTCTTCCAAAGTCTTTCTTAATTAATTTCTTTTATACTTTTGGTCAATTACCAAAATATACCCAAGTTTGACCAGTCTTTTATGGTCAAACCCCCTAACTTTCCATAATTTACAATATTACCCCTAAAGTTAACTTATCGTAACTCTTTATTCCTTAAACATTTTATTACCTAATCTTTTGCTATAAATTTTATTCTAGCTCCTCTAAACATTTTATAAACTGCCATTGACCAAGTTTGACCATGTTTGACCACGTTTGACCAGGAAAATGACCATTTTACCCTTGTGGTCTATTCTTTTATCCAAACTCATTTATTAACTAATTTAACTCCAATTAATTTCTAATTTTCGTTACTAATTTACCTACAGATTTTTGAACAACAAAAATCATTTTAAACATCTCTAAATCACCAGATTTATTATCTAATGTTGTAGTATACATATACTATCTTTTATTAACTTTAAATATACCAAAAACCTTATAAATTCTAGTAATACTTATAAACTCTTTATAAATTGTAAACTTAATTCTACAATTATTTTCTCATCACCTAAACTTCATAAATTCCATAATAATTCATATATATTTTCGGCAATGATAATATATAACCAAAACTTCTAAAACTTTACATATTACTCTTAAATATACTAATTCCTTTAATTTAACTTAGCTATATAATTTTCCTAACTCACATATGTTCTCTTAATTTTCGGCTACCCCATAAATTATAGTATATGAACTTTTATTATATATTATGATAGCTTATATTAAAGTTTATATCATAAGGGTTATAAATCTAATTTTAGATTTACAAAGTATTAACATAATAGGTGCCAAAAATTAAATCTAACATCTAACAAATTCGGCAATAATTAAACAAGGTATACAATAGGTTAGATCATATATAGATCAATATTTAGAACCTTGAAATAGGTAGTTGTAGGATTTACCTTGTATATTAACCTTTTAGCTTAATATCTAAGCTTGAATTCCTTAGATATTTTGCCAGCAATTTGCTAGAGGAATTGTCCCAAAATTATATAATAAGATGAAGAATAAGATGGGTTAGTATCTCATGCCAATCGGCTGTAAAAAAAACCAAAGAACAAGAGAGTTTTCAAGAAGGTAATGTTTTACCTCAAGAATCAAAGGCACTTCTTCGTGGTTTTTCCTGAGAATCTGGGGGCTCATGAGCTATGGTTGTAACGCTCTTTGAAAGAGGATTCCAACAAGCTATCAAGCTTGTTATTTGGAGTTAGGACGAGAAAGTTATGATTTCTACAAGGCAAGGTGTTCTTTTAGGCACTAATCTAAGAACATTGGAGTTTTTTGTGTTGTTTCTTCAAAGAGAGGAGGAGCTACGAATTTGGGAGCTCTCATATGACAGGTAAGTGTCTGATTAATTAATTACTCAGGGGACAAGATGATATGGCATTCAAGGAAAGTCTTGGTTGTTGTAATAGTGAAATTTAAAGCATATTGAAGCTTGGTGACTCATCCCCATGTCGGCAGCCATAGGTCTCATTTGACCTGATTTTTTTTTGTTTTTTCCTTGTATTTATGTAACATTAGATGTATTAATTTCTTTCATAAGGACTTATGCCATGTGTTAGGTATGTTACATAGCCAAAAATGCCTTAAAACACCATTTTATGTGCTTCCGGGTTCACATTGATTATGCAATTTGTTTTGGCTAGTTTAAATGTGTCCTCAATAAATTTACAACCTTTAGATACTTTGTTCATGAAATAGCATGTTGCTCATTCCAATTTAAACCAAGTCGTTTAGTGGTTTCTCCTTGACTTTCGTCAGTTTTAGTACCTATTTTACTGTAGACTTGTATACTTAATTTGTGTGTATACGTAATGGTTCCTATGACCATTTTATTGTTGTTCCCTTATTTCTTAATGGTATCTAGGCTCATTAGCCTTTTAGTTCCATGTATACATGCTTAAGGCACATTTTTCCTTAAAGCACATTTTTGTGCTCTAAGGTGCGTTTTCGTTTTAAACGCTTAAGGCATGTTTTTGTGTACATTGTTGTTTAACTCTTTTATAATGTTTCTAAGGCATGTTATAGCCTTAGTATATTATAATTAGATAGTTCATCAATATATTAAGGTTTGGGGTATTTCACTACTTTTTCGATTTTCAATAATTGCTATAAAAGCTTCTTTCTTCATACTAGACTTGGAAATCTCTTTTTCTTTGTTCAAATTGTTCCTTGGCAATAACCACATGCTCAAGCTTTAACAAAATAACAGGTGAAAGCCTCTTTCTGGAGGGTCCACATAATCACCGCTCCAGCGGCCTCACAATAACGAGAGGCATCCCCACTCCTATAATGAGTGGTTCGTTCACCGCTCTATTCATTTACATAAAATAATTTTCTCCTTTTACTAGTGCCACTCCCGGAAATTATCCTTATGACTCTATGTGGGTTTTGCAACCGTTTGAGTTTACGCATTGCAATTAGTTCATGGCTTATAAGCCACGTTGCCTCGAGCTTTACTCATTGTAGGCTGTTTACACAAGTTCTACTTCTCTGCACGACATCAAATGGTTTGGAGGTAGTACTGGGCTCCATGACAAGGTCGTTGCATCACGCTTCCGTTCATGGGAGGCCCTTAGGTAATCTGATATTAATCAGTGCCTTTTGGCAGTTTAGGGTACCTTCTGTTGAGTGAATTCTTTTTGGTGTTTTAACCGAGTATTTATTTTAACTCTTGTGTCTCTATCACGATATTTCGGTCCACTATTGTTGACTCAGACACCTTTCAAGGATTATTCCTGGGATTTGCTGAGTTACGCCATTTCGTCTGGCTTGTATTTATGAGTGTGTTCAGTTAACTACACCGCCTTCGGGTACCGCATACCGAACTTTCTTGTTTGGAATTGTAATGCCTCCCGTCTCGGGTAGACCATTGACGCTTCCGTTTCTGTGCTCTCAACTAGGTTTAACATCCTCTTCAGTGACGAACAATCTTTCCCGGTAACCTTGGTGATTGTTTTGCGAATTCCATCCCGTTCATTGAACATTGTCGTGTCCATGTTAGGCATCTTCCTTACTGTGTTTAGGCTGGGTATTCATTCCAGCTATCATGCATTTCCTTCGATATTCTTGAGACATAACAAATTTTTGTACTTACTAATCAGTGTTCCTCGCACTTCCTAACTCTTAATCATTCTCCTTAGATGAATTCTTTGATTCCTTTAGACTCGTTAGCTTACTGAGTTCTTTCTCTTCAATCGTCCGAGGTAGTCAGCTGCTCTGGTATGAATTGCATTGCTGCCCGTGGTACGGAGTCAACTACTTCTCGTGTTCCTTACACTACTCGTCTACATATGTGGGGTACCTTACTGATACATTACTACTTACCTGACTAACTTATAAATTAGTCAGTCAGGCCCGCAAGCTCCTTTGGAGTGCGGACATCCCACATCTCGTTTTTGTACACTCGTAGTATCCGTCACACGCCTATGTGAAGTATTCTGCTGTCAACTCCTCTTGTATCGTCCTATGCTAACTTACCGTGATTCTTCTGGGTTTGGTTTTAAAAGAATTGGGGTTTTGAAAGAATTCTGAGGTTGAAAGAAAATTTTCACGGTATTCCAATGTTTGGTGGTCTTGACCGAGTCTAGCTTCTCATTGACTGGTATATTCTTTAATACAATGGTTAGGCCGTTAGGCCCTTCCAAGGTTTCATTTTTCAAGTTACTAGGATTGTGTGAACCTAAAATTGCTTCATTCGTCATCGTGGTACTTTAGCAAGTACTTCCTGGTCGTTAAAAAGTTTCTCCGAATAGCCCTGTTATTACAGCACTTGCCATGGCAAGTGCGCCATGCAGGTTGGCTATCGTTTCAACATATACCGGTTGCGGTATTGTTTCCATCCGTACCGTACTTGGTAGCCTTGATGGCTCTTCCTTTGATCCTTTAGTCTTGATAATCAATCTTCTGAGCAGTTTTCTCATTGGCTTGACATGGTAGTCATTAATCAGGGTGCTTCTCCTTTCTCAGAGACCCTTATTCACTCAATTCTGTGTCTTTCCTTATTGCTCGTTCCCACACATTTACCGTGGTTACCGAGGCTTGACTCCTTTAGGAACTACATTTGTAGTCCTATCGGAGTATGTTTCGTAGATGTTTTCATGGTTGTCTGGCTATGTTGATCATGTGTCATAACCTTTTGGGTGTGTAGATTCGGAGTTATCCACTCCTGACTAGTTCCTAGTCGGTTAGTATACCGTTGGTGGTATTATCTAACTATTGTGGTCCCGTAGACATGTGTCTCAGGTTTTCGTTACTTCTCTTTTTCCGCTTTGTTGCACACTTAGTGCTTTCCTTCTTACTGGCCAAGCATGGTTCTCTCGACTGCTAAGCATGTCGACCCATGCTGCTGGAAATTTCATTTTCCTATGGGTAGGATTCTCAATCTTCCGCTATTAAGTGCGGGTAATGTCGTTCAAACGGGAACCGTCTCCGGGATTTCTAGTTCTTAGAGTCTACCGTATGACATGTTCTTTTTCTTACAGAATTATTTCATAACTGCTAGATTGGGTTTTCCCGAGTAAGAGAGGGCTTTCCACCTCTCTAGCGTTCTTTCCCAAGTTATAAAGCGGGGGATGTGGAGGGCGGGTGTGGATATTGTAGGTATCCAGTAAGCACTGGGAATTCCTATCTAGCGTACCTCTCACGCTATCGCTCAACCCTTATCTCAAAGTCTCTAATTCGTAACTCGGTATTTCCTAAGCTCGGTAATTCAAATCATCAGAGTGGTACTCCGCTCTGATACCACTTTTTGTAACACCCCTACCGCTAATCTAATCATTAACAACTAATTGTCTCATTCGTCATTACCTTCACAGCGGGAAATTCCAATACAAACGGTGGATGATACAATGTCGTTAGTCACCCACGTGACTAACAAGGCCTAATTCAATACAGTAACGGTCTGATGGACCAGAATTCTTGAGTATTTATACAATACAAACTCATTCCATTCTTAACCGAGTCAAATACAAATCGACTATACCGAGTCTTTTACATTCTACTTGCTGATAACATTTCGGTCTTACACAACTAACAAATACACAAGAGATTAAACAAACTACCCATGCATAGCAGCACTTCCCGTCCTACTCTCGAACGGTAATCATCTTCGTTGTACCTGTAAATTAATGGGTGGCCCCAAAGGGGCTCAGCACCTTTGCTGGTATGGTAGTCGTGCAACCCGCTACTACCGGGCCACACTCAACTAATTGTCGTCTAAGCATGCGATTGATTTTATTTAAATCATAACATGAAATGTTGTAAACACACAACATGCTCGCATAACACAAGTATTCATATATAGGAATACAGTCAACAAGGCTAACACATTAAGTTTGTTAGAATTCATTACCTTGTTCTTTAGGCCTTGAGGGTTTCTACCTCAATAATGCCCCATTCTCATTAATCAATAGTCGGATAGTTTTACTTGTTCTCTTAGATCTATAGACATCATCTAGTCTAGATCTTGTTCCCTTGATTATTCTACTCTTGAATAAGTCATACGTTAATTCACTTGACCTCCGGGCAGAGACACTTTCCACTCTCATCACCGGACCTTTCCCATACTTACCTGCTCATCACTCTAGCTCGGATAACTATGATTAAGCCTCCCAGGCCTCCGGGTAGAGACACACATATAGATCTCACCACCAGGCTTTAACGGTGCTAGTCTTACTTCCCCGGTTTTGACTCTTTACCGGGTCTAGCATTGTGGGAAGGTTCAACTAGCAACCGGAACTATTCTACTAGTTCCTCTTTCTCACGAGCATCCGAATCTCCATCGGACTTCTCACATTCCCAAATACTCCTCTCCTAGGAGTTATAATACAATCATGTATATAAGTCTAGAAGCACCGCTCTTGATGTCATCTAATAACATTAGAGAATTTTCTTGAGTTCTCATATTCTCATAATTAAGGGTTGCCCCTATGTTACCATACTTAGAATTTTGGTTATAGTCTATTGTTGGTTCGAATCCTCATATAGGAGGTCGACTAACCATTGAAAGGGAGTTTAATAATCATGTATCTCTTTCACGTTTCGAGTGAGTTCATAAAGTTGAACTATCGTTGTTCTCTGGTTGAGAGTTCTTATATTTTCTTTCCACTGTTAATCATTTCGTGGACTGTTTGGTTTCGATTCTCTAACCGTTCTTTATCTTTCTTTCAAGAGTTGGTCTACTATTCTAAGTTAGATCGCAAGCTCAAAGTAAAGATGGTTAGCTCACACAAGAAATAGCAAGTCATCAAGATATACAATGCAATAGTCATTTTCGTGCCTTTATCTTATTAGGTCGGTGCATATAAACAAGTAGCACACAAGCCGAGTGTAACTCGGTAGGACACAGATTGCAAGAAAACCATACCGTTCACCAAGGAATGACTCTAGTGTGTCGTTTCACGCTACTCAGATAATTCTCGAACAACTGGTAACATTCCAAGCGGTTCCATTAACGTCAAGGCAATTATGGAATTTAAATGACTAATGCGCCCATAATTAACCCCGTTGTCTCTTTACCTTAACTTACTTATGTGATCTTAAGTTCTCAACTTTCACATTCAATCTCATACTTTTTTATACTTCTAATGACCATTACATGTCACCAAACAAAGTCCTAAACATATTCTAATACCAATACCAATCAATCTCCATCATTTAATTCCAATAACTAACTTTCGGTTGCATTTTGGGAGTGGTCTGGGACCTTGTCCGGACCTTAACTCCCGAACCAGACCACTGTTGATACTCTCGGGACATTTGTCTCTATGGTCCAGGGCTTGATACTCATCCTAGGTCCCGGACCAATTCATGGCAAGTCTCTCGGGTGAAATTTCTATGTGGTCCGAAACTTTATCCTTTTCCTAAGTCCCGGACCAGTTCTGTAATGCAATTCTCGGCAAGTTTTAATGTGTGGTCCGGGACTATGTATGGGACCTAAGTCCTAGACCAAGATACATAATTTACTCTCGGTCAGTTTTTACATGTGGTCCGAGACTACATCCAAGGAGTAGGTCCCGGACCCTGCTACAAACTGCAGCATTTTAACAGTTTCATTTTTAATTCTAAACTCAATTCTTACCCAATTCTTTCCTAACCTTTCCACATACATCCAAACATGTTCTAACACCATAACTCATGCCAAAAGCCTCCTTAATCCATTGACCAAACCTATCATTTAATCTTGGCCATATTACTCAAATTTTCATTCTAATTTTCTGCACTTGCAACTTAGAGTCTAGCTTCCTAAGATGCCCATTTGTTCCCAACTTTAATTAACTCAATTGTTTTGACCATACCAATTCCTTCTTAGACACTTTCACCTCTATTACCCAAGTTCATTCATTACTTTCAAAGTTCTATACCTTAGTTCATCTCTAGCAAATCCAAGACACTCTTACGTCATTTCTCTACAGATTTCTGCACAACTCATTTCCATCCTTCAACAAGCATTCTAGGGTGATTAATTATCCATATTAATCCGCTCATTAAATCCTAGTTAACCTTAGGCTCTTCAAACTCATAACATCACCTAAACCACTTGTTTTCTACAGAAATTTGGTAACTTCGTCACTATACTAGCACATCCAAATTTCATTGTCTTCATCACTTAATCCAAATCATCCACAATTCAACATAAGCTAACCAAAGCCTTAATGGATTCTACCAGCACATAAATTTCACTCAATCTCATCAATCAAAATTATAATGCAATAACCTTAAATTGCTTAGCACTTAGGCCCTTAAATAGCATAATTTAAACAGGTCGACTAACATTAGTTCAATGCTATTCACTTGCATTTTCTCAATTATTTTCAGCCCCAATTATATCAACCTAGATATATATCCCTAAGACATTAACATATGCCTTAAGGTTGAACATTTACCTTAGCTTTTCCATTTCTTTTCTTTCTCTCTCCTCTTCTCTTTTCTCTTGTGATTTTTGGTCAAGGGGAAATGTAGTTGCCAAAGCTCTAAACCAATACCCAATTGAAGGAAATGAGAACTAAGTAACACACTTAGACTCATGAATTAATCTAGAACACAAGAGGAAGGTGCTTAAAGCACTAAAATCAGAAATTTACCTTAGAACCCTAGAGAATGGCTTTTGATCATGGATCAAAGGGGAGCTTCCACTAATATTTGAAGCTTGAATCAATGCTCATACAAGGAAGGAAACAAGGCACTTGAGAAGTCCAAAATCGGCCAAGTCAAGAAATTTAGGGAAAATAAGTTTTGAGTTTCTTTCTTACCTTGAATCAAAGAGGGGATACTCTAGCTCCAGAAAATCTACCTTTCTCCTCAATGGAGCTCTACCCATGGTGGCAAAATTCAAGCTTTGAAGATTTTAGAAGGTGCAAAAGAAAGCCCTTGATGAGACTAAAAAGAATATGTGCTTAGTTTTGGATTTGAGCATTGTAGTGCCTTGAACAAGTGAGAGTATTCAAAGGCTAGAGGGAGGCTGAAAATCGCCATGGGAGGAAGAGAGGATGAAGATAACCGGCTGGGAAGGAAAATAATTAGGAGAGAGAGGAGGGAAATGTGTGTGAGAGAGAGGAAAAGTAAATATGTACTTTTTCTTTTACTTTATTATTTTATCTCTTTTAGCTAATAGAGTTAGGTTGGCTGAGAGAGGAGAGGTGTGCTGAGTCACCCAAAAAACGGCCCCCTTGTATTTAATTAGGGAGGGGAATTTTTGTTTTTGCAAGAAACGCTCTTAAATCCCTGGTTTGGCACTATTCATCAACCGGGCCCGTTTTCTGGATTTTTTTCCATTTATTTAATTTTAATCGTTATTAGATCTTCATTAAGGTTTAATTACAGTTATATGATCAACTATAGTTTTTAAAAGTCCATTAAACCGCTTAAAGTCTCATTTCTGGGTTTTCTTAAAAAAGCTTTAGGACTTCTCTATATGATTCATTTTCTTCGAGAATTGTTCCCACGTGTTCTTAGTGTATAAATAAGTCTTAGGAATCCATCTAGGACCCTAGTTGAGGTCATATGCCTCCTATGGTCGCTTACGCACATTTTTACGTTTTTGTGCTTTTTAAGCGTTTTCTCTTTTCTTTTGGTTTTTACTTTCTTCACCAATGTTCTTTAGGCATCATTAGGCCTCTAAACATCACATTAGAATAATTAATCACCATTTTTAGGTCAGGGGTATTTCAGGTTTATTTAACTAAATTTGTTAAAAAACACACACACAAAAGGAATGACATCTACGAATGAATGAATCAATAGAACCGTGAGAGGAAAGTAGGAGTTCAATAGAAAAAAAACTCTTCAGGAAAATATACCTCATTTGCCTTTTAATCTATTCTGACCTAAAAGCAAATTAACACAAGGGAAATTAGTATCACTGCAACAAAAGACACAATAGTACATAAGAGTGAAAGATAGGTTGTCACCTTTAGAATGCATCAAATGAATCTACAGTAGTACTCACTGCAAACAGGTAGAATTGATATATTAAAAACTACGAAATTAACCTAGAAAATACAAATAAAAAGCATGTCGGGTTGCGAAAATCCTGGTCGCAATATATAGCAAAGAAGCAACGGGTATCAATCCATGAGACTTGGAAGAAATAAGCCTAATCCTAAGAAAACTAGAAATTTGGGGGTTGTATATTGTTTTTGAGATTGAATTATCTAAAGGGTAAATAAAAATTAAATTAGACAATTAATGAAGTTTGAATGATAAAATTGATCGAATGAATGGAACTCTGGGTTTGGGATGTTCTACACTGGATGTAATTTAGCAACTTTTAAAATTTCTTATGAGATTGGATTGGCCAATTCTTTGAACTCTCTTCAATTCTAAATCATAGTTAAAGAAGAGCTCACCTATCAGAACATGTCAGTTCTAATCTAGAAACAGACAAAACACATATAAGCGGATTAAGAATGAAGAATTATAGCAACTACATGGAAAACCCATCTATCCAATTGATTTTCCACAGATTTTTGATTAACTTGACCTTCTTGATTTTCACCGATCAGATCAAAACAAGATTCGTAAAATAACTCTAAGAACTCATGATATATTAGAGAGGATGAATGTTTAATATTAATCTAGAAACAATCCAACGTATTCTCATAACCAAACTGCAGAGAAATTTAATTAAACCATATCCGATTACAAACAACTCTCCCCCAGAGCAAATCCTATCTAGCAAGACATAATCACAAAATAGATAGAGAAAAGTGATTGAGAAATCATCTGGAATAGAAAACTTCTAAATTCTCTCCGCTGTCCAGATCTAGAGTTTACTGGGCTAGAGGTTGAAGATGGTGGTGGTGATGGTGTTGATCGATGGTGATGGTGATGGTGATGGAGGGAGGTGAGGCGTGGCGTAAAAGCCTCGTCTGAGGCATGGGTGAATGGTTATTGTTCCCCCAACCCTTGTGTCTTTTTATATCAAAATCGGCATTTTTAACTCTTAAAAACCTATTTTTTGAATTTTGTACGCTGCGTTCGGACGCATGTTATGAAATACCTCTAAATAATTAAACGCTATTTTAATATATAAATAGCTATATTAAGGTATAAATAATCAAGCAAGTAATAACCTGCGAACAAACGAACAATTTATTATTACGGTACTTATGTACATACGGATATACATATGTAAATGTACATAACGTTACAAGATTTTAACGTTGTACTTATAACCAAAACGGGACATAACAAAATAGTCGTATATATATATATATGTACATACGACTAATAACGTGACATGTTAATACAAGTCACTTATATGCAATAAATAGACATAATGTGGCTGAAAAAAAAATAAAAGAACAAATATGCTCTAGCCGGGATTCGAAACCGAGACCTCTCGTACCTATCCCGAAACCTTAACCAGTCGAGCTGAGCTCGTTTTCAGTATAAGCTACCCACGAACTGTAATAAGTAATCACCATACTCAAGTTACAGGAATAGGTGATGAAGTGCCCGACATTTCCCTCTTTAATTGACGCCTTAAACTCTACCATTTCAAACTTCCACATCCGACAGGGCAGATTATTCTGCAATGTCTTGAAATCCCATGTAACAGAAGGGATTATTTTTGTCAAAGGCCCATCCATTGAGGATTCCCGAGCAACTCAGTTACTGACCAACTGCCCATGCCACTATGATATAACTAGTCTTCATCTTCCTTCTCTCGGTACCTTTCTCCATCCCCAGCTTCCACCGAGAGCTGCCCACACCTCCATGGCTACCGCCCAGTAGATTGGTAAGTTCCCAGTCTTCAAACCGTGCTCAATTCCTTGCTATGAGTTCATTATCTCCATGAAAAACTGTGAATATCTTCACTCAGTAACCAAGACCAAGCTGGGAGTAAATCTGTGGGAAGTTCCGGTTGAAGACAGAGGAGGAAGGGAAGCTAACCTTCTGTTTTCTCAAGGTAAAAACCGCATGGAAACCAACCTGGATTCCTTCCCCATTTCAGTAACTAACCCAGCATGCTCCAAACTTTTACTCTCTGTTTTTCTCACGTAATCTCCACTACATTTCCCCACGGTAATACCGGTTATAATCATAACAGATTCTGAACTCCTCTTTTCTTTCCCTTCTGTTTCTCAAGAAGACAGTAGGTGGTACACAGCTCGGGAAAGAGCAAGATCAAACAAGCTTCACTTACTGTACCCCTCACGCCAGGAAAAACGAGAAGGTAAATAACATGTCCATCCTAGACCTGCTTCAACCCGTGCATTTCACTTGTGTTACTAGGAGTTAACCTCAGAGAAATATTCCCAGCTGTTGTCAGATGACTCAGAGCACTGGATATCGCATCTGAACTGAGTGCCTGCAAGGGAGGACTGGCCAAAACTCTGAGAGAAGAAAAAAAAAACTCAAGGTATAACATTCCTGAGTTAAATAAAGTTTTATCTGTGTACGGTTGAGTAATAAGCTTAGCCGAAGTAGCTAGTGATTCCTGATGCATGAGCAACTCCTAAACTTATAATAAATCAGAGAAACAGAAAGTAGTTTAAACTTACCAAACTGATAAACATGCAAACCTTTAGCATGCAGCCTCGATGTATTTAGTAATCCTGAGCTGCTAACACATCTACTATCTCATGAGTAAACCTGACCAGATAAGAAGAGTTAAGAGTGTTAAGGAAAAGAAGTAAAACAGATAACAACCCACGAAAAGAAAACAAACAGAAAGCAATGTGACAGTCTGGGTTGTTTCTGGTGTAGTTATCAACCGAGAAAAGAAAAAGAAAAACTGTGTTGAGTATCTACCTTGCAGAAGGGGTGAGATAATGGTGAGAGCTAGATTAGGAACTTAAAACTCAGTCAAAAACATGACTAACTACATTAGTAATAGATGGAAACTGAAAAGAAAACCAGAACTAAAGAATTTCAGAAAAACAGAAGAAGTTTATCGATTTTGGAAGCTCCTGTCAACTTTGAAGTTTCTAACAGTGTTGAAGCTTCTGTCAGTTTTGAGTTTCTGTCAAATTTGAAGTTCTTGTAGTTTTGAAGTTTCTGTTTAATATCAGTTTTGAAGTTCTCGTAGTCTTGAAGTTTCTGTTTAATATCAGTTTTGAAGTTCTTGTAGTTTTGAAGTTCCTGTTAAATATCAGTTTTGAAATCCCTGTTAGTTTTGAAGTTCTGTCAGTTGAAGAATACCAGTTTTGAAGTTCTGTCAAAGTTGAAGAAATATCAGTTTTGAGTCTCTGTCGATTTTTGAAGTTTCTAATGGTTTTGAGTTGCTCGATTCTGAAGTTTCTAATGGTTTTGAAGGTTCTGTCGATTTTGAAGTCCTGTGTTGGAGGGTTCTATTGGTTTTGAAGTTCCTGTTGGTTTGAAGTTTCTGTTAATGTTGAAGTTGAAGTTTCTGTTGGTTTTGAACTTCTGCTAATTTTGAGGTTCTGATTAGTTTTGGGTTTTAAAAACTTGATAGAAAATGTCTCAGTAACTGGGTAGTTCTTTTGGGAGAAGTGTAACAAGATGAAAGATAGACAGGGAAGGAAGCAATAACTCCTATCAGTTTCTGGTTATTTTCGATCTCAGAAACTTTCTTTTATATATATAAATCTACCGAGAGTTAAACATCATATTGGTGAATCTGTGTTGAGGATTTGAACTGTACTCAGGTATTCATTTAGGTAGCAAATCAACCTAAGGGAAATTCAAAACAGAATCGTGAGTAAACTGCAGATTTCTGAGGAAAATATCAGGTTATGGTTTCAGGTTTTACATCATTGACAGTTCTGTCTGTTTTCGGTTAGGTGGATTTCAGAGATGTTAGTCTCACGGTCTTGAGTGGTTTTAAATTTAAATCATTCCTAACACTCTCATCTACCAATATAGAAACTTTAAGAAGTTAGGGACTGACTGAGAATCAGATAAAGTGTAGCAGAAAGGAAAAGAAAAAAAAAACAAACACATATCAGTTTCATTGTTGATGGAGAATGGCTCCAGGTTGTTGTGTTGGGGTTTCTGTATCTGTGACAGGTATTTAAGTTTAGACGGGATGAGGACTTAATGGCATGTTTAAGTAACTGCAAGTAGTTAAAGGAGATCTAACCAGTTGGAAGAAAACCCCCGACAAGAAGGAAAAAAATCACAACTAAACTTCGTTACAATTCAGTCTGAACTGCAACTTCAGTTTCTAGTCAAATCAGGTCCTAACTAATTCAGTATATGTAACAAGCTGCCCTGGGTTCAGTTGAGTTAGAAATTTGATAGCACACCAAACTTACAGGGTCAACAGCTTAGGAAATTTGGGAATTCTAACACATGAACAACAGGGAAGACTTATATACCAGTTCCTGTCTGTTTGTTTCCTTCTTTCAGTTTCTGTTTTACTTGGGGTTCTGGGTGCGTTGCTTCACTAGAGATGACAGCAAATGTTGGAGTTGTTAAACAGAAACAATTTATTGAGTCATGCAGCTAAAACATAAACTCACTTGAGAAAGATTAACCAATATCACAACCTGAACTAAGCAACAGAAGGAAGTAATATCAACTTCTGTTCAGTTCGATTTTCTCTTCTGTTCCAGATTCTTCCCAGTCAAGTATGGTGTTATATGTCCCTGTAACAGATTGAAATGAAAGAGGGAGTGAAAAAGGGAACTATATCCGGTAATGAGAAACACAACAGAGGGGGAAAAAGTTTAACAAACTTAATGCATCGTTAACTGTTTCTGAATTTTATGTCTTCTGTACAGATCTGTTACAGAAGTAACTAATGGTGGGATCTAGTTAAGTGGTGATGTAGTTCTAGATCTATTAAATTGTAGTGTAAAATGGTGTGATGGTAAGTTAGAGATGTGAAATGAGATTAGTTGCGCATATAAATATACAATCGATAATAAAACAAATATGAACAACCTTGGGTTATATTTTACCACAAGGTTTTGGTGTTATAAAAATTAATACCTACAATGTATTGTAAGTTATGTGGTAGTTTGAGTAATGAAAGTATATAATAAAAGAATTCAAGTGTAACACATGTGTATATTTTTCGATACATTCCTAAGTGGCCAAGCCACTTGTAATAAAGTCTAGTGACACATAAATATCGTACCTTACAACATTATGAAAAAGATGTAACACAAATAATATTATGTGACTAGGGATATAGTTATTCAAGCTGTTATGCTAAATGCATACATACATAAATAAAAACTTACCAAGATATAAAGTTATACACTATAACTATAACGACATAAAATACTAAGGTTAGTATAGGACCTTGGTTTGATAAATAAACCCTAGTGAAGTATCATAAGTGTATAACGTAAGGTTTCATGCTCTAATGTAAACCGGGTATTAACTCACACAACGAGTAAGGGGTCATCAAATATTAATAACAATACTTTAACTAGTAACAAATGTTAAGTCTGGGGACATGGTACTAGAATTTCAAATATTATTCGGAAATACCGAATTGTGCTGTCATGTGGATTGACGCTTAGTGTTCCGTGTATTACTAGATCGCATTCCCGACGTACGCGTTTGAAAGCTCTAGTGGACTGCACTGCACGAATCTAGTCAACGGTGTACGGTATGTAAAGGGATTTGATCCGAGTTGTCCTGAGGAATTCCTCGGGCTCGGATTTGTTTGTTAAATAACTTGTGTGAATGTATGTATGTGATGTATGTATGTGATGTATGTGTATGATGTGTAGTTATGTTCAAGGCATTATTTATTTATGCACGAACGTCCTACGGGACTAATACTATGTCGACTATAGATCGACTTATACAAAACTACATATGCGAAATGTGTGATTGTGACCACTGTTGCTTGACTTAATACACTAAGTATTACAAGTACGTAGTTATAACCTAAGTAAAATACTTAGGAACGGGACACGACATTGTGGGTCTCTAGAGCTTTGACTCGAAAGTGAATGTTACCTAGAATAATTCTAGGCATGCGTAAGACCCATAGGGCAGCCAATCAATTAAGTGATGTACTCCATAACAAAAACTGTAACTAACTATCTAACTAACAAAGCTAACAGTGGAGTGTGAATGTATGTGATGATGTACCTTAATCCAGACAGTCACTGGCTGCTGGTCGCGCGTAGAGATCTCTTGGGATATCCCGTATCGGGTTTTCCCTAGTAAATCCTGATCGAGCCTAGATAGATCGTCAGGCGGAGTGTGCTACCGTTGACACCAGGCCCTTGGCCACCTAAATGGACGCCTTTACAAAGGCAAAGTGAATAAGTCCCAGAGTCTTCGGATGATCAGGGCAGTGAGCACCATTGTGTGTACGTGGGACTACTGTCCAAGTGTGTATATTTCGGGTTGTCCTAACTGACGCCCGACTGTGCTAACCTAAACAAACATATGTGAAGGCCCAGAGGGCCGAGTGATGTACCATGTGATGATGTTAATATACGATGAATGATTTCATACTATGTGATGATATTAATATACAATGAATGAGTTCTCAATGTCATTGTATTGCATGTATGACAGTAATGTGCATATCCATATATGACTGTTTGGATTGGATGAATGATTACCTAATCATGCATGTTGTTACAGTATTTATTATATCTGTAAAATGACAAGCATGAAATCAATCTAATATCAAGACGGTTAAAAATGACAAGTGACCAATAGGGTCAAGATCCGGCATACTCAGCGGCTATCGCTGATACTACACTTATTGCGCAGGTTGCTGAACACGTTGAAGCCGAAGTGCGGGGTTGGGTAGTTAGGACATTATTGATTTTGGATTTACCGTTCATACTTCGTTATGTATTAATTGATTCCACTGGAAAGGGGTTGTAAGAGTTGGATTATGTTTAGATGCTCACTGTAGTTGTGCTGTTGATATTTAGATAGAAATGTACTTAGCATAACAGCTTGAATAACTATATCCCTAGCCACATAATATTATTTGCGTTACAGCTTTTCCATAATGTTATTTGGTACGATATTTTATGTGTCACTAGACTTTATTACATGTGGTTGGGCTACTTAGGAATGTATCGGAAATAGTCCACATTTGAGCTCTTCTATTACATACTTTCATTACTCATAAAACTACCACGTAACTTATAATATATTGTAGGTATTTAATTTTTATGACACCAAAAACCTTGTGGTAAAATATAACCCAAGGTTGTTCATATTTGTTTTATTATCACTCACATACTTAGATGTACATCTTATTCCTTTCATAACTCAACTCACCAACCTACCATTTCCTCACTACAGATTAACAGATTTACGTCTGCATCACCCTCCAACTATATCCCATCCTTAGTATGCCTCTGTAACAGATCTGTACAGAAAATCATTCATCTCAGAACAACCAGAACTGATGCATTAAGTGTACTAAATCTTTCTCCTTCTGTTTTGTTCTTCTTTTCACGGTTTGCTTTCTGTTTCACTCCCTCTTTTCTCATCTGTTTAGCCACTCACTTCATGGTGTTTTTACAACTTTAGTTCAGTCTGTTACAGACACAGAAATCACCTACAGAGTTCGAAACAGAAGAAACAAGAAACTGAAGCAGCATTTGTTTACTCCTTGCTCAGTTCTTTATTTAGTTTTACTGATTTGGTTTCCAAACTTCTTAAGCTAGTACACCACCCGTTGCTTGCATTGGAGGAAGATTGAACTCAAAAAAAAAACAACTCAAAAGCATGGTGTTATCACCTCAGAAACTCACTTTACAGAAATCAGTCAAAACTGTTAAACTGTAACATCAAAACCATAACCTGAAAATCCATCTTGTCTCTCGTAGCTTGCTCACGGTTCTGGTTTGGATTTTCCTAGGTTGCTTAGCTATCTAAGTAAGTACCTTAGTATAGTTTTCGACCTCAAAACAGATCCACCACCACAATGTTTAGACTCCTGAAAGGTTGTTATACAGAAAAGATCAGAATGGCAGAAAACTGGACTCTAAACTGACAAGTGCTCTTATCTGTTTTCCTTCTGTTTATCCATAGTTGGTTTACAATTTGTTTTTCTTTCTTACCGATGTGCTTACATACTTAGTTAAGTGGCTTAACAAGGTTTTAAGTTCTTGAACTACCCAAAGTCTTTCCCTTATGCTCTCTGTACGTTTTATACAGGAACAGGAAGTTTATGAAACTGTAAGTAGAAATCAGAAACTTGTATATGCTCTTGTCATCTTCCCTGTCTGCTTTCTACACTGAGCTACACTCCTCCTAACCCTTTACCCACTGAGTAAGGTTTTACTAAAGCTTTATACTTAAGAAAAATCCCAAATCAATCTCACTGATGCTACTGAAATTGTGTTTACTGAACCAAAACTTCAGAATCAGAAAACTGCAACAGATGAAACTTTTTCCTTCCTTTTCTTTTCTCTCTGTTGGTTTACGTTTCTGATCATTAATTCCTCCCAAGTAATTTGCCCAGCTACTCAAGTACTCAATCAAACTTTTAAATTCAAACAAAACCCAGAACAGTCCTGTTACAGATTATAGGAATAACCAGACACTTATCTGGTGAGAAAAACTGAAACTGAATTAGAACTGAAATCAAAACAGGAACTGATTGTGATCTTGGTTTTCTTTCCTGTCGGGGGTTTTTCTTTCAACAGATTAGATCTCTCTCTTAACTACTTACTCAGTTACTTGAATATTCCATTAAGCTTCTCATCCCATCTAAAACCTAAACACTTGTTACAGATACAGAAATCTCATACACCGAAACCTGGAGCTAATCTCCAACACTGATAAAACTGAGACACCAGGAACTAGTATCTGGCCTCCTCTCTCCCTTAATGTTCTTGTCTGACTTCTAACTTCCCTCATGTTGTTTACCTATTTAGATAAGTATTTTAGTACAGTTTTAGCTTCAAAACAGAACCAAAATGCTTTGTTAAAACTGCTGAAAAGTCCTCATACTGAAACGGTGAAGACTGGAAAGAAGTGAAAAACTAAAAACTGTACTGATATGAATTTCTCTGCTATAGTTTGCTTCTGTTCTCTTAGTTTCTTTTCTGTTTGTTACCCACCTGTCTTCTCTATTCATCCCAAGGTACTCTCCTACTTAATCAGATGTGTTATCCTGGTTTTAACTTGAAACAGATCCATGACAACACTATTATTACCACTGGAAGTTGCTTATACTGAAACAAGAGAATTCTTGAAACTGGAAAACTGGAAAAACACAAACCCATGGTTTCTCCTGTATTTCTCTCTTTGTCTATCCGCCTGACTTTTAATTCTCCTTCAACCTGATTAACTACCTAGCTAAAGGTTTTACCAAGATTTTAAATTCAAAAGGCCCAAGATGACAAGACACAATCCTGAAAATTCTTCACACAGGAAACTGAACCGAAAAGGATTTGCAGAACTGAAACTAGCTTCTGCACCCCACTTCTTCTTCTTTTTCTTTTTAGTGTGTTACCTGATTTCTGTACATTTCCCCAGCTTATTTACACTTAGTATAATGTGTTAAGGGGTTCTCAGGCCATTCAACTTGCCAATACAGTATTTACATCTTCTGGAAATCAGTTACTCAGAAGTATTCATTGCAGAATTTAAACCCTTTTCTGCACCGGTTTAGCTTAGCTGATTTATTTAGGATTGTCTGAACCAGTTTACTTGCTATTTAACTCCAAGATAGCTATCACATAGATTACTTAATACTTCAGGATTTATTAGCTACTTTCCTAGTACAGTTCCATACGCACATGACACTAGGAAGCATAAGGTTCTACCCCAACTTATTCGGTTTTCTGCTGTTATTAAAACAGCTCACACCAGATTTTCCTTAGTCATTACTAGCTCATTTCTCTTGGGTTTGATCTGTATATTCTTGGCATTATTCTGGCAGGGGCTTAAGCATTTGAACCCCCAACGTTAAACTACCAGACTGCCCACATAATTACTCTACATCACATAGAAATTTTCCAGCTCATTGTTACCAGGTTTGACAATATATTCAGCAGCAGTTTGCATTTGTGTTGATACAGATTTTAAGGCATGAATTTAGCTTGAGTTAAGGGTTACAACCTTGGGTGTTAAAAGCTTGTTTTTCTCGGGTTAGCCCTTGATGCTCCTTGGTGTGTCTCGCACCTAGACAGAACCACATGCCAAGACAGATTGCTGTTCGCTTCAGGTTCTGATATCAGAAGTTATAATGTCAAAATTCATGGTAGTTTTCTTTTCTCACCTTGATTAGGAGTTAGTTTCTCCTTGGATTTCCTTTCGGGTTTTTTGGAAGGCGAGTTAACCACACCTCCAGGTCCTCCATAACAGACCATGGATAAGAAAGAATCTCCAGGTTAGTCATTTATATTTTTTCCCGAGAAGATGGTTAAGTTTCCTGGACATGCGCAAGTGTTTAAAAGGGATTACCTTAGGTAACTGTTCAAGAACAATTCAGGCCCGCTGTTGCTCTAGGATTCATGCTCTTGTTGGAGCACTTGTACGACATGTTCAGGCAGAGAAAAAAGAAAGGATTGGGTGAGTAAACTGAGGTCCCTAGTCGTACCAAAACAGAAAGGTGAAACAGGGAAGTAAGGCAGTGGGAATTTCTTACCGAAAACATGGTCAGCCAAGGTGGTTTTGTTTGGTCCTTGTTGCTACATAAAGCTGGGCATCTCTCCTCTGGTTTTTACGTGGAGAAAACAGGTAGAAGAGTTCAGGACATGCTGAGTATGTTACCGGTAAAACAAGGAAGAAGAGCAATGGTAAACTTACCGAAATGGTGAAGAAGAGAGGTCTGGTACTTGGGTTTTTTTTTTCCTTCTCCTCGACCTGGGTATACTCTCTGGTTTTCCCACGTAAAGAAAACAAGAAGGAAGCTCAGTAAGAACTGGGAGATGCCACCGAAATGGAGGAAAATAGTCGGGAGGCTCTGCTTACCTTCACACAGGAGTATCATCGGTTGTTGTTGGCTTGCTGTTGGTGTGAGCAGGCAAGCGAGGAAGAGTATGGCTGAGATGGAGTTTTTAGCTAGTGGGTCGGGACAGGAGGCATGAATCAGAGGTTACAGCAAGAATCTGTTGCTGTAAGTTCCAAGAGCTGAGCACGGGGCGCAAGTACCAGAGAATGTCATGGGCAGTTTGAAAAAGAAATATTAGACCTGTCGTATGGAGATTTATGGCACAACAGGAGGTCACTCGATTCCTGACGTTATGGGAGTTGTAGAAATCTTGATTTGAGAAACTGAATTCAGAGGAGAATGTCGGGTGATTCACCATTCTATTCTGTAACTTTAGTATGGTGACTACTAATTATAATTCGTGGGTAGTTTATACCGAATTAGAGCGAAAAGAACAATTCTACCGTCATACAGACATTACCAATACCTTCGCAACAACGAACGCGAATCAACACTGAACACATGAATAATTACCACCTCTGAGCACCACCTTTACCAAGGAGTGCCACATACTGTTTGTACAATTAAGAGTAGTCAACATCAAGATTAAGTTTATATGTATTGTCAGGATCACACTGACTATCAGACAAGTTCTTAGTAGAGGAATGGCTACCGCCATTGGCGTCCCGCCATGTAAAGAAAATGATAAGTATCAATTTATGTTAAAGACATGTCGTTTACTACTGTGACGACTGTCAGTGATGAATGAACGTGTAAGTTGAATCAATGACAACCACCTAAATAGATATTACAAACCAAACGCTAAGTAGCGTAAATAAGCAAGTACCTAATGTACAAATAAGGGGCATAAACTCAGGAGACCGGGAACACCGACTCCAATTACCTTTCAAGGCATATTACTAACGTAACAATGTCTAAGTTAATATAACGAAGCAATGGAGCTACGGCACATACCGTAAGAAATGTAAATAACAAAGATGAATTACTAGCAGGCGCCAAACCGCGCACTTGAAAAATAAATAATTGCAGTTACAAGTAACTAGCACTAAACAATAAGTAACAACAGAGATATTACTTACTACCTGAACACCTGGAGTATATCCCAGCATGTAATGTTAACCACTAATAGTGATAAATGTTCGGTCCTAGTGGACGAAGTATGGAAGTGGCATACAAAATTCACTTACAATATTTGTAAAAGCAACTCATTTGCAGTACCATCAGTGAGAATGGTTGGAAAGTGAAGAGCCAAGATGCTCAGGTAATCATGCTATCTACAATACACCCAATTAAATGGGAGAGGAAACACATATAAATGCCCAAGTGTGAGAACTTACCCTACGCCGCATCGGGAAGCATAGGTAGGAAATTATAATGATTAGACGTGGAGGAAATAATTAGGTATATACTCATGGAGATCAAGATAGGAGAACTAACATTGCCACCTCAGCAGCAATATTACGTAAACCGATTACAACCATACAGACGAATCAACGTTTAACTGGTTAGCGACTAAGTGCTACCAATAATATGTTACTAAGGACATGAGTCCAGGGAACAAAAATAATGTTCCAACCACCTTACCACCATACTGCTAGAACATTAGAACCTACGACAAGATAACCAACATTGCGGACCAATCAACATCGCATCGAAAGGGAGACTGACAATAGAATACTTCACCATAGTCGTGTGACGGACGCTACCAGTTTACTAAATGAGACATGGGACGACCGCACTCCGATAGGAGCATGTGGGCCTGACAGACTTATTTATAGGTTAGTCAGGTAAGTAGTAATGTATCAGTACGGTACCCCATGCATGTAGACAAGTAGTGTTAGGAACACGAGAAGTAGTCAACTCCGTACAACGGACAGTGATGCAGATTACCTCGAAGATGGACGACAAGAGCCGCAGTTAACCAACGGGCTAGAGAAACCAAGAACCTACAACACGGAATAGCGGTCGATACACAGTGAAGACAAGGAGACCCTTCGAAGATGACGAGGCAGAAGACAGAAACAAGAAACCACTATATGGACAAATGATATGTAGAACCCTCATAAGGATCATGCAAGTTCTCGCAATCCAGAGGAAATCTACCAGATGATGTAAACATAAACGCGTGACTACGCAATGATAAGAGACAAGCCAAATGCTAGCAGATACCTTAAGAAAGAATAATGGACTTGAAATGTACCACTCACATGATGATTCGCTCATCTTATCTGTTTGACTCTTTAGATATTAGCTGCTGAGAGTTTACGTCTCTGCACTCTGTAGGACTGAGTGTTTTGGTATTGCACTTGTGCAGTTATTAATCTAGTAGAAATACAGAAAGATGCGATGAATATCAACAAGAGTGTGTATCAAAGAACTACAACAGTGTATTACTCTGGAACAAAACCACCAGGAGACACGGATGACAATCATCATCCACGTGGACATATAGGCTGGTACGTCTTGGTATTACAAAGACAAGTGCAAAGAGCACCAAGTACTAACAAAAGCCAATGTCACATTATACCTCAAGCTGAATATCAGTGGGAGAAGACATACAAAGGTATGCTAGTGATCCAAATAAGAAGATACACAATAATGGAAAAAGGGAAATTGAGCCTATATTCATGGGTCTGCACCTCATATAGAGCGAGTGGGCCCATTAGTACGAACTTGGGAGAGAGCACAAATACGAGCCTCACCCTTTATGTATTTAAGAGCCCGAAGGGGCTAGAGTCATACCCATCTCTCTGATATGAGAATAATCTACCCCAAGGGTGAAAACACCACATGAGAGTTAGAGAACTCTATGAGAGCCAAGTATCCAGCGCTCCTTGTGGAGCGGCTATAGAATACTTGTGGGGTACGGGGGCGTAACCCTTTTTAAGGGGGGTAGAGCCTCTTGGCCGTGCACATGTTTGCACTAAATTCTGTTATTTCGTATGCGGGGCATACAATAGGTTGTGGGTGTGCGAGGCACACGATGCTGATTGTTGGATGTTGTTTATTCATCTTGTTGGTGTTGTTGGGTACGCGGGGCGTACGTGATTGATTTGTTTGTGTGAAATGTGCACTTGTTGTATGTATCTTATGAAATACTTGTTGAAATGATGTGTCTACATACATGAATGTAGTACTGTTCCTTATGATATGTGTGATATACATAATTATAGTACCTTGTAGATTGATTACATGTGGTACAGTCCGGATACAAAGTAAATCCTTAAGATATGGAATGTGTGATAGTGATATGGTATGACACCTCGGGGAGGTTGTCAGGATTGGTAGAACCGATAGGAAATGATGGTGCTGATGGATCACCTATATCCATATATGTTTGAATTAACGCCACAATTGAGGGCTATGTGCGGCATTAGCACAATACGATGTGTAAATGATATATCACATAGATATACACTATGGGATTATATGGGTAGTTATTAATACACCTATTTAAGTAAAGCGACTTCGGGACATACGTGTACTATTTGATTATCAGGTGTGTCTGTATGTGTATTTGTATGCGGGGCATACGTGTTTGTGTTGTTGGTAGGTTGTTTGCGCATTGCGCATATGTGTATGTTGCGAACATGTATGAATGGTTGACGATTGTTATGTACATATATACATATCGGTGTACACTACTCAGATATACTGTACCGTTTAGGTATCGCCACATCAAATAGATGTGCACCATGGCTATATGGGTAGTTGTTATAAGTCACTCGAGAAAGACGACTTCGGGACGAAGTCTCCTTAAGGGGGGTAGACTGAAATACCTCTAAATAATTAAACGCTATTTTAATATATAAATAGCTATATTAAGGTATAAATAATCAAGCAAGTAATAACCTGCGAACAAACGAACAATTTATTATTACGGTACTTATGTACATACGGATATACATATGTAAATGTACATAACGTTACAAGATTTTAACGTTGTACTTATAACCAAAACGGGACATAACGAAATAGTCGTATATATATATATATGTACATACGACTAATAACGTGACATGTTAATACAAGTCACTTATATGCAATAAATAGACATAATGTGGCTGAAAAAAAATAAAAGAACAAATATGCTCTAGCCGGGATTCGAAACCGAGACCTCTCGTACCTATCCCGAAACCTTAACCAGTCGAGCTGAGCTCATTTTCAGTATAAGCTACCCACGAACTGTAATAAGTAATCACCATACTCAAGTTACAGGAATAGGTGATGAAGTACCCGACATTTCCCTCTTAATTGACGCCTTAAACTCTACCATTTCAAACTTCCACATCCGACAGGGCAGATTATTCTGCAATGTTTTGAAATCCCATGTAAAGAAGGGATTATTTTTGTCAAAGGCCCATCCATTGAGGATTCCCGAGCAACTCAGTTACTGACCAACTACCCATGCCACTATGATATAACTAGTCTTCATCTTCCTTCTCTCGGTACCTTTCTCCATCCCCAGCTTCCACCGAGAGCTGCCCACACCTCCATGGCTACCGCCCAGTAGATTGGTAAGTTCCCAGTCTTCAAACCGTGCTCAATTCCTTGCTATGAGTTCATTATCTCCATGAACTAAACTGTGAATATCTTCACTCAGTAACCAAGACCAAGCTGGGAGTAAATCTGTGGGAAGTTCCGGTTGAAGACAGAGGAGGAAGGGAAGCTAACCTTCTGTTTTCTCAAGGTAAAAACCGCATGGAAACCAACCTGGATTCCTTCCCCATTTCAGTAACTAACCCAGCATGCTCCAAACTTTTACTCTCTGTTTTTCTCACGTAATCTCCACTACATTTCCCCACGGTAATACCGGTTATAATCATAACAGATTCTGAACTCCTTTTTTCTTTCCCTTCTGTTCTCTCAAGAAGACAGTAGGTGGTACACAGCTCGGGAAAGAGCAAGATCAAACAAGCTTCACTTACTGTACCCCTCACGCCAGGAAAACGAGAAGGTAAATAACATGTCCATCCTAGACCTGCTTCAACCCGTGCATTTCACTTGTGTTACTAGGAGTTAACCTCAGAGAAATATTCCCAGCTGTTGTCAGATGACTCAGAGCACTGGATATCGCATCTGAACTGAGTGCCTGCAAGGGAGGACTGGCCAAAACTCTGAGAGAAGAAAAAAAAAACTCAAGGTATAACATTCCTGAGTTAAATAAAGTTTTATCTGTGTACGGTTGAGTAATAAGCTTAGCCGAAGTAGCTAGTGATTCCTGATGCATGAGCAACTCCTAAACTTATAATAAATCAGAGAAACAGAAAGTAGTTTAAACTTACCAAACTGATAAACATGCAAACCTTTAGCATGCAGCCTCGATGTATTTAGTAATCCTGAGCTGCTAACACATCTACTATCTCATGAGTAAACCTGACCAAGATAAGAGTTAAGAGTGTTAAGGAAAAGAAGTAAAACAGATAACAACCCACGAAAAGAAAACAAACAGAAAGCAATGTGACAGTCTGGGTTGTTTCTGGTGTAGTTATCAACCGAGAAAGAAAAAGAAAAACTGTGTTGAGTATCTACCTTGCAGAAGGGGCGAGATAATGGTGAGAGCTAGATTAGGAACTTAAAACTCAGTCAAAAACATGACTAACTACATTAGTACTAGATGGAAACTGAAAAGAAAACCAGAACTAAAGAATTTCAGAAAAACAGAAGAAGTTTATCGATTTTGGAAGCTCCTGTCAACTTTGAAGTTTTAACAGTGTTGAAGCTTCTGTCAGTTTTGAGTTTCTGTCAAATTTGAAGTTCTTGTAGTTTTGAAGTTTCTGTTTAATATCAGTTTTGAAGTTCTCGTAGTCTTGAAGTTTCTGTTTAATATCAGTTTTGAAGTTCTTGTAGTTTTGAAGTTCCTGTTAAATATCAGTTTTGAAATCCCTGTTAGTTTTGAAGTTCTGTCAAGTTGAAGAAATACCAGTTTTGAAGTTCTGTCAAAGTTGAAGAAATATCAGTTTTGAGTCTCTGTCGATTTTGAAGTTTCTAATGGTTTTGAGTTGCTGTCGATTCTGAAGTTTCTAATGGTTTTGAAGGTTCTGTCGATTTTGAAGTCCTGATAGTTGGAGGGTTCTATTGGTTTTGAAGTTCCTGTTGGTTTGAAGTTTCTGTTAATGTTGAAGTTGAAGTTTCTGTTGGTTTTGAACTTCTGCTAATTTTGAGGTTCTGATTAGTTTTGGGTTTTAAAAACTTGATAGAAAATGTCTCAGTAACTGGGTAGTTCTTTTTGGGAGAAGTGTAACAAGATGAAAGATAGACAGGGAAGGAAGCAATAACTCCTATCAGTTTCTGGTTGTTTTCGATCTCAGAAACTTTCTTTTATATATATAAATCTACCGAGAGTTAAACATCATATTGGTGAATCTGTGTTGAGGATTTGAACTGTACTCAGGTATTCATTTAGGTAGCAAATCAACCTAAGGGAAATTCAAAACAGAATCGTGAGTAAACTGTAGATTTCTGAGGAAAATATCAGGTTATGGTTTCAGGTTTTACATCCTTGACAGTTCTGTCTGTTTTCGGTTAGGTGGATTTCAGAGATGTTAGTCTCACGGTCTTGAGTGGTTTTTAAATTTAAATCATTCCTAACACTCTCATCTACCAATATAGAAACTTTAAGAAGTTAGGGACTGACTGAGAATCAGATAAAGTGTAGCAGAAAGGAAAGAAAAAAAAAAACAAACACATATCAGTTTCATTGTTGATGGAGAATGGCTCCAGGTTGTTGTGTTGGGGTTTCTGTATCTGTGACAGGTATTTAAGTTTAGACGGGATGAGGAGCTTAATGGCATGTTTAAGTAACTGAACAAGTAGTTAAAGGAGATCTAACCAGTTGGAAGAAAAACCCCCGACAAGAAGGAAAACAGAAATCACAACTAAACTTCTGTTACAATTCAGTCTGAACTGCAACTTCAGTTGTCTAGTCAAATCAGGTCCTAACTAATTCAGTATATGTAACAAGCTGCCCTGGGTTCAGTTGAGTTAGAAATTTGATAGCACACCAAACTTACAGGGTCAACAGCTTAGGAAAATTTGGGAATTCTAACACATGAACAACAGGGAAGACTTATATACCAGTTCCTGTCTGTTTGTTTCCTTCTTTCAGTTTCTGTTTTACTTGGGGTTCTGGGTGCGTTGCTTCACTAGAGATGACAGCAAATGTTGGAGTTGTTAAAACAGAAAACAATTTATTGAGTCATGCAGCTAAAACATAAACTCACTTGAGAAAGATTAACCAATATCACAACCTGAACTAAGCAACAGAAGGAAGTAATATCAACTTCTGTTCAGTTCGATTTTCTCTCTTCTGTTCCAGATTCTTCCCAGTCAAGTATGGTGTTATATGTCCCTGTAACAGATTGAAATGAAAGAGGGAGTGAAAAAGGGAACTATATCCGGTAATGAGAAACACAACAGAGGGGGAAAAAGTTTAACAAACTTAATGCATCAGTTAACTGTTTCTGAATTTTATGTCTTCTGTACAGATCTGTTACAGAAGTAACTAATGGTGGGATCTAGTTAAGTGGTGATGTAGTTCTAGATCTATTAAACTGTAGTGTAGAAATGGTGTGATGGTAAGTTAGAGATGTGAAATGAGATTAGTTGCGCATATAAATATACAATCGATAATAAAACAAATATGAACAACCTTGGGTTATATTTTACCACAAGGTTTTGGTGTTATAAAAATTATATACCTACAATGTATTGTAAGTTATGTGGTAGTTATGAGTAATGAAAGTATATAATAAAAGAATTCAAGTGTAACACATGTGTATATTATTTTCGATACATTCCTAAGTGGCCAAGCCACTTGTAATAAAGTCTAGAGACACATAAAATATCGTACCTTACAACATTATGAAAAAGATGTAACACAAATAATATTATGTGACTAGGGATATAGTTATTCAAGCTGTTATGCTAAATGCATACATACATAAATAAAAACTTACCAAGATATAAAGTTATACACTATAACTATAACGACATAAAATACTAAGGTTAGTATAGGACCTTGGTTTGATAAATAAACCCTAGTGAAGTATCATAAGTGTATAACGTAAGGTTTCATGCTCTAATGTAAACCGGGTATTAACTCACACAACGAGTAAGGGGTCATCAAATATTAATAACGATACTTTAACTAGTAACAAATGTTAAGTCTGGGGACATGGTACTAGAATTTCAAATATTATTCGGAAATACCGAATTGTGCTGTCATGTGGATTGACGCTTAGTGTTCCGTGTATTACTAGATCGCATTCCCGACGTACGCGTTTGAAAGCTCTAGTGGACTGCACTGCACGAATCTAGTCAACGGTGTACGGTATGTAAAGGGATTTGATCCGAGTTGTCCTGAGGAATTCCTCGGGCTCGGATTTGTTTGTTAAATAACTTGTGTGAATGTATGTATGTGATGTATGTATGTGATGTATGTGTATGATGTGTAGTTATGTTCAAGGCATTATTTATTTATGCACGAACGTCCTACGGGACTAATACTATGTCGACTATAGATCGACTTATACAAAACTACATATGCGAAATGTGTGATTGTGACCACTGTTGCTTGACTTAATACACTAAGTATTACAAGTACGTAGTTATAACCTAAGTAAAATACTTAGGAACGGGACACGACATTGTGGGTCTCTAGAGCTTTGACTCGAAAGTGAATGTTACCTAGAATAATTCTAGGCAGCGTAAGACCCATAGGGCAGCCAATCAATTAAGTGATGTACTCCATAACAAAAACTGTAACTAACTATCTAACTAACAAAGCTAACAGTGGAGTGTGAATGTATGTGATGATGTACCTTAATCCAGACAGTCACTGGCTGCTGGTCGCGCGTAGAGATCTCTTGGGATATCCCGTATCGGGTTTTCCCTAGTAAATCCTGATCGAGCCTAGATAGATCGTCAGGCGGAGTGTGCTACCATTGGCACCAGGCCCTTGGCCACCTAAATGGACGCCTTTACAAAGGCAAAGTGAATAAGTCCCAGAGTCTTCGGATGATCAGGGCAGTGAGCACCATTGTGTGTACGTGGGACTACTGTCCAAGTGTGTATATTTCGGGTTGTCCTAACTGACGCCCGACTGTGCTAACCTAAACAAACATATGTGAAGGCCCAGAGGGCCGAGTGATGTACCATGTGATGATGTTAATATACGATGAATGATTTCATACTATGTGATGATATTAATATACAATGAATGAGTTCTCAATGCCATTGTATTGCATGATGTATGACAGTAATGTGCATATCCATATATGACTGTTTGGATTGGATGAATGATTACCTAATCATGCATGTTGTTATAGTATTTATTATATCTGTAAAATGACAAGCATGAAATCAATCTAATATCAAGACGGTTAAAAATGACAAGTGACCAATAGGGTCAAGATCCGGCATACTCAGCGGCTATCGCTGATACTACACTTATTGCGCAGGTTGCTGAACACGTTGAAGCCGAAGTGCGGGGTTGGGTAGTTAGGACATTATTGATTTGGATTTACCGTTCATACTTCGTTATGTATTAAATGATTCCACTGGAAAGGGGTTGTAAGAGTTGGATTATGTTTAGATGCTCACTGTAGTTGTGCTGTTGATATTTAGATAGAAATGTAGGGGGTATCTCGTCGTCACTGCGGATTGTATCTTTATGTTTAATTTGTTAAGATGTTGTATGCTACATCACTCGCATGGGCGAGTGGTGGCAAGTAACACCCATGTGAGTTCTACTACTGTAATTACTTCCGCTGTGAGACGCCTTTATTTCCTGTTCACGTGAGCGACTATTACGTAATTATTATGAGGGGTGTTACATGTTAGGACACATTTTCAGGCAGTTTCAGCCTCTGTCCAAACATACAAGTTCGGACGTATGTTCGGACATGCCAGTATCCTAACGAGCAAAACTTGTTTTAGGCCTAGATTCTTCGTTTGGACTCCGTTTTGCTCCCCGTTTGCTGTGTGCGAAGCTTGTGAAGTGAAGAATGCAATTCCATGAATTTTACCTGCATTTGACACATAAATACATCATTTATATCTAAACACAAATCATAGGAAAAACACATGATAAGTGAGAAATACTGGAAATTAGTTAAATGAGTACTCAGATACATGAATCATACTCAAGATCTTGGTTTGTAGTTTTTGACCTCACCACCAGGGTGCCTTCAAGCCTACTCAGACATGGATTGGGCTAGATCTACCTCCGATAGAAGATCCGCATTTGGTTACTTCGTTTTCTTCAGCCCTCTCTTGTTGTCATGGAGTTTTCGAAAAAATCTACCTCCTTCAGATCGTCAATGGAGGTAGAGTATAAATCTTTGGTTGTGGGAAGGCGGAAATGTTGAGGTTTTCAACAGTTTTTGGTCGAGCTTGGTCTGCGTCTCAATTGTCCACCTATTCTTCACTGTGATAGTCTAAGCGCCACATTTCTTTCTTCAATCCCGTTTCGCAACAACCGGTGAAGCATATGGATAGTGACTATGAGGCGTCCGATGTTGTCTGTAAACGCAGCTTTGGCTGCGTTTTGTTAGAGCTCAGTGTGGTTAGTGAATAAGGGGTTAACATGTGTACCA
>CM041780.1:109401101-109442356 GCA_023374045.1 Limonium bicolor
TAAGACAGACTACCCTGAAGATGGACGAGAAGAGCCGCAGTTAAACAAAGTAGCAGACGATACACAGTGAAGACAAGGAGACCCTTCAAAGATGACGAGACAGACGACAGAAATAAGAAACCACTATACACGAATAATACGTAGAACCCTCATAAGGATCATGCAAGTTCTTGCAATCCAGAGGAAATCTACCAAATGATGTGAACATAAACGTGTGACTACGCAATGATGAGAGACAAGCTAAATGCTAGCAGATACCCTAAGAAGGAATAATGGATTTGGAATTTACCACTCACATGATGATTCGCCCATCTTATCTGTTTGACTCTTTAGATATTAGCTGCTGAGAGTTTACGCCTCTGCACTCTGTAGGACTGAGTGTTTTGGTATTGCTCTTGTGCAGCTATTAATCTAGTAGAAATACAGAAAGATGCAATGGATATCAACAAGAGTGAGTATCAAAGAACTACAACAGTGTATTACTCTGAAATAAAACCACCAGGAGACACGGATGACAATAATCATCTACGTGGACATGAAGGCTGGTACGTATTGGTATTACCAAGACAGTGCAAAGAGCACCAAGTACTAACAAGAGCCAATGTCATATTATACCTCAAGCGGAATATCAGTGGGAGAAGACACACGAATGTACGCTAGTGATCCAAATAAGAGGTTACACAGTAATGAAAAGAGGGAAATCGAGCCTATGTTCATGGGTTTGCACCTCATACAGAGCGAGTGGGCCCATTAGAACGAACTTGGGAGAGAGCACAAATACGTGCCTCACCCTTTATACATATTTAAGAGCCGAAGGGGCTAGAGTCATACCTGTCTCTCTAATATGAGAATAATCTACTCCAAAGGTGAAAACACCACATGAGAGTTAGAGAACTCTATGAGAGTCAAGTATCCAGCGCTCCTTGTGGAGCGGCTGTCGAATACTTGTGGGGTACGGGGGCGTAACCCTTTTTAAGGGGGGTAGAGCCTCTTGGTTGTGCACATGTTTGCACTAAATTCTGTTATTTTCGTATGCGGGTCATACAATAGTTTGTGGGTATGCGGGGCATACGATGTTGATTGTTGGTATGTTTGTGGGTGTGCGAGGCATACGATGTTGATTGTTGGACGTTGTTTGTGATGTGTTTGTTCATTTTGTTGGTGTTGTTTGGTACGCGGGGCGTACGTGGTTGATTTGTTGTGTGAAATGTGCACTTGTTGTATGTATCGTATGGAATACTTCTTGAAACGATGTATCTACATCCATGAATGTAGTACTGTTCTTTATGATATGCGGGATATATATATATTTATAGTACTTTGTAGGTTGATTACACATGGTATAGTCTGGATACAAAATAATTCCGTAGATATGGAATGTGGAATGACAATATGGTATGACACCTCGGGGAGGTTGTCAAGATTGGTAGAACTGATAGGAAATGATGGTGCTGATGGATCACCTATATCCATATATGTTTGAATTAACGCCACAATTGAGGGCTATGTGCGGTATTAGCACAATACGATGTGTAAATGATATATCACATAGATATACATTATGGGATTATATGGGTAGTCATTAATATACCTATCTAAGTAAAGCGACTTCGGGACGAAGTCTTTTTAAGGGGGTAGATTGAAATACCCCTAAGTAATTAAATATTGCTTAAGTATATAATTAATTAAATTAACGCCAAGCATGCCTTAAAAATAAGTTGAACACAACAAAGTTTTCAGAGAGCCAAATGTATGTGCATTGTTTTGTAAATAATAACCAATAGTGCAAAAGAAATATATGATAACATTAGTCACTTAATCGAACCTATGGTCAATATATTTCCTTGACCTGGCTAATATGTGTTCCGCCAGTTTAAGACTGGTAACCGGGCACGTTAACGTTCTCGATTATAATTGTGACTCACTACGCTTACCTTATTGAAGTAAGTTCAAACACCTTAATACATTAAGGTATAAACAATCAAGTAAGTAATAACATGCGAACAGGTTACTATTACCGTACTTATGTACATACGGAAAAATATGTGAATGTACATAACGTCACAAGATTATAACGTTGTACATATAACTAACGCGACAAATAAAATAGTCGTATATGTTTATGTATACCTACAACTAATAACGCTACATATTAATAACAGTCACTTATATACATTAAATTGGTTGATAGGCTGAAACAAAAAAATAGAAGAGCAACATGCTCTAGCCGGGATTCGAACCCGAGACCTCTCGTACCCATCCCGAAACCTTAACCGCTTGAGCTGTGCTCGAATTCAATATAATCTACACACGATTTATTTTAGTAGCCACTATACTTAAGTTACAGAAATGAGAGGTGAATCACCCGACATTCCCCTCGGGAATTTGACGCCTCAACTCGACTGTTCCAAACTTCCAGACCCGACAGAGCATAATATTCTGCAACGTCTTGTAATCCCATTCAACAGAAGGGATTATTTTTGCCAAACGCCCATCCATTGAGGATTCCCAAGCAATTCAGCTACTGACCAACCACCCATACCACCATGTTATAACCAGTCTTCATCTTCTTTCCTTCTGTACCGTCATCTTCTCCAACTCCCACCGAGGGCTGCCCACACCTCCATGGCTACTGCTCAGTAGCTAGGTGAGTTTCCAAGTTTAAACTATGCGCAATGTTCTCCTATGAGTTTCTCATCTTCAAAGAACTAAACCGTGAATGTATGCACCGGCAGCAAAGATCGATACTGGGAGCTAGAACAGTGGGAAACTTCTGTTGAAGAAAAAAACAGAGAAGGACGGAAAGTTAGCTCTCTTGTTTCCTCAAGGTGAGACCACACGAAATCAGTTTGAACTCCTCCTCTGTTACAGTAACAAATCCAGTATACACTAAACCTTTCTCCTGTTCTCTGTTTCCTTACATAAGCTTCACCATATTTTCTTCATGGTTGTACCGGTTGTAACCGTATTTAGTCCTGAGTTCTCCTTCTTCCTTTCTGTCTCTCTCCGCATGTAGCAGGCAGTAGGTAGTTCTCAACTTGTTGAAGGAATAAGACCAAGTCAACCTCCCTTGCTGTACTATCCTCGGTGAAGAAGGAAAGGAAAACCAGGTACAGGCCATGCCTGTTTCAATTACTTCAAACCATGTTTTTCCTCTAAGTTGTCACGGATTAATATCTAAGTAAAACTGTTCCAGTGTATCCAACTGACCATGGTGCTGTGGGTTCGAGGTTTCCACCCAAGGTGTAGCTAGAGAGTTGTCAAGACTGGTGAGTAACTCCTAAACTAACTCAAGATCAGAAAAACAGAAAGTAGAGTAAATCTGTCAAACTAGTTAATCATACAAATCTGTTGCATGTAACCTTGGTGTAGATAGGTGTCTTTGATTTGCTAATACCTTATAAGCCTATAACACACCTGAACAAATCCCTGTACGTGAGAGTGTTGAAGAAAAGAATAAAAACAAATCACAACACAAGAAAAGAGAACAAACAGAAAAACAGAAGTAATGGTTCTGGTTTTTGTTTCTGGTATAGTTCCAACTAGTGAGACCCGAGATGGGTATCTGTTTTGTAGAGGAAATGTGAGAATAGAAAGACTAGATTAGAAACTTGAAACTCAATCGAACACATAACCATCTAGGTTAGTGGTGAAGGGAACTGAAAGGAAAACCAAAACAGAAGACTCTCAGAAAACAGAAGTAAGTTCTCAGTTTGATGTTTCTGTTAGTTTTGAGTCTCTGTAGTTTTGTGCAACTGGCTTGTGTGGTGAGTTAATGGATCTAAGACATTCTAACACACCTAAGTGAGGATAATCACATCTTGAGGATTTTAAGAAAGCCTAATCTGATGCACAACCATGTAACAGAAATGAGTCATGCACCAGTGTCTGTTGGTTTGTCAATTTTCAGTTCCTGAGATTTTAAGTTTTGTGCAAGGTGTTACAGAGGGCTTAGAGGGAGTTGTGTGGTATGTGTAAATGAATTTAAACCAATGCTAACACACCCAGGTATGGTTAAGAACACTTGGGAGAGTTAAAAACCCAACCAGATACATAAACAGTGGAAGGAAAAAGAAAGAAAACATTACAGCAGTTTGAGTGTATCTACCTGTTTCAGTTTCAAGTTCTGTGTAAGAAGTTTTCAGGGACGTGGCCCTTGTGGCCTTGGAGTATTTGTGGTTTAAAACTACATTAAAACCAATACCTAGACAACCAAATCGAGTTGGGGGATTAAACTGATAGCAAGTCTGTAACAGAAAAGCAAATTTAAGAGGTTGTGACAGTTTATTTTCCAGTTTCAAAGGGGTAGAGTACAGGTTCCAGTTTTCTGTCTGTTGAGACCCATGTCTCCTTTGGGCTGCTATGAAGATTAAACCGACACCTAGACAGTTAACTAGATAACTAAACAACTAAAGAACCAGAAAACAGATACATGCAACAGAAAAGAAAACCAATTACAAAATACTGTCTGGCTGTTTGTTATCAGTACAGACCTTTGGGATTTTTATTGAGAAGATGATCTTGGTAACTTTAACTTAATGTCTTGGATTGTTTAAATAAATTAGAACTAAACTAAGGCTCCTAACTAAGAGCACAACAGGGAGGAAATAGAAACTAAGATAAGGATCTGGAAGGGACACAGGACAAACTGTAACATATCTCAGTTTTATCAGTGTTGGAGATTAGCTCCAGGTTTCGGTGTTTGAGATTTCTGTATCTGTAACAAGTGTTTAGGTTTTAGATGGGATGAGAAGCTTAATGGAATATTTAAGTAACTGAGTAATTAGTTAAGGGAGATCTAATCTGTTGAAAGAAAAACCCCCGACAGGAAAGAGAACCAAGATCACAAATCAGTTCCTGTTTTGATTTCAGTTCTAATTCAGTTTCAGTTTTTTTTTCTCACCGGATAAGTGTCTGGTTATTCCTATATCTGTAACAGGACTGTTCTGGATTTTGTTTGAGTTTAAAAGCTTGATTGAGTACTTGAGTAGCTGGGCAAATTACTTGGGAAGAATTAAAGATCAGAAACGTAAACCAACAGAGAGAAAAGAAAGGAAGGAAAAGTTCATCTGTTGCAGTTATCAGATTCTGAAGTTTTGGTTCAGTAAACACAACTTCAGTAGCATCAGTGAGTTTGATTTGGGGTTTTCTTAAGTATAAAGTTTTAGTAAAACATTACTCAGTGGGTAAAGGATTAGGAGGAGTGTAGCTCAGTGTAGAAAGCAGTCAGAGAAGATGACAAGAGCATATATCAGTTTCTGATTTCTAGTTACAGTTTCAGAAAACTTTCTGTTTCTGTATAACAAAAATGTTAGAGAGCATAAAGGAATGACTTTGGGTGGTTCAAGGACTTAAAACCTAGCTAAACCACTTAACTAGGTATGTAAGCACATCGGTAAGATAGAAAAACAAACCATAATTCAACTGTGAATAAAACAGAAAAGAACACTTACCAGTGTTGATTTCAGAATTTGTTTCAGTACCAGTTTCTTACCAGATTAGTATCTGGCTGTCCTTTGTATCTGTAACAAGTGGTCCAGGGTGTAGGCTGGGTTTAGAAACCTGATAACACACCTACCTAACTGGGGCAACAGTTGGAGAGGACTGAGAGTCAACCACATGAGCAAACAGAGAGTAATGAGATAAAAAAAAAACTGCAGTTTGGTTTCTGTTTTTGGTTCAGTCTCAAAACTGCCGTCTCTGTATAACTAAGTTGCAGAGGGTATAAGTGAATGGCATTGAGTGATTAAGGAGCTTAAAAACCTAACTAACTCGTGTAACTGATATGTGAAGCATTTGGGAACAGATTTACAACCAGCAAGGGGGGTTTAAGGAAAACCTGTGTAGAGCTGGTACTTACAGCTCCTGCAGTTCTAGGTTTCTGTTAGATGAGTTTTCAGAAAGGGTAGCTTCATAGTTTTAAGTGGGTTGTGAGTTCAAAACATTCCTAACACAATCATCTGGTAGTGAAGAAGCTTGGGAAGTTGGAAACCGATCAGGAGACAGAGCAGAGACTTGAAGAAAAGATACATAAACAATGTTCTCAGTTTTACTTCAAGAACTAAACTGTCTCTGTAAATGAGCAGAACAGATTGTTTGTGAGTGTTGGAGAGAGTTAATCATGAACCTAAAGTACTCCTAAAAGGGTGGATTAGACTGGTACATTCATTAGGAACTTGGAAATCAACTTAGTTACCAAACAGATAAAAAAAAATACTACGAAGGCATGAACTTCAGATTTCTGATGTCATGTTTCCTTTCTGCTCAATTAAATTACAGTAAGTGGTTAGGTTGTGATACAGTCTTAAACTTTATAATCTATGAGAAATATGGTGGGATGGTAGTTTTGAGACTTGAAAGGAATGGAATCTGATGTGTACATATAATCCCGGTAACTAGAGCAAGATGTTATCAAACTTTGGGTTATATTATACCACAAGGTTTTAATGTTATTAAGTTAGAGTCTCACAACATATTATAGGTTATGTGGAAGTTGTGTGAGTAATAAAAATATAGGATAAAGGAACTCAAATGTGGCACATGTGTATGTTATTTTCAACACATTCCTAAGTTGCCAATACCCCGTGTTATAAAGGCTAGTGACACATAAAATGTCGTATCATATAATATTATGGAACCAATATAACACAAGTAATATCATGTGGCTAAGGATATAGTTATTCAACTGTTATGCCAAACACATACATATATATAAACACGTACCAAGAAATAAAGTTATACACTATAGTTATAATGACATGAAATACTAAGGATAGTATAAGACTTTGGTTTGATAAATAAACCCTAGTGAAGCATCATAAGTGTATAACGCAAGGTTTCATGCTCTAATGTAAACCGAGAATTAACTCACACAACGAGTAAGGGGTTTATAAATATTAATAACGACACTTTAATTAGTAACAATGTTAAGTCTGGGGACATAGTACTAGGATTTCAAACGTTATTCGGAAATACCGGATTGTGCTGTCATATGGATTGACACTTAGTGTTCCTTGTATTACTAGATCGCATTCCCGACGTACGCGCTCGAAAGCTCTAGTGGTCTGCACTGCACGAACCTAGTCAACGGTGTACGGTATGTAAAGGGATTTGATCCGAGTTGTCCTGAGGAATTCCTCGGGCTCGGATTTGTTTGATAAATAACTTGTGTGAATGTATGTATGTGATCTATGTATGTGATGTGTAGTTATGTTCACTGCATTATTTATTTATGCACGAACGTCCTACGGGACTAATACTACGTCGACTATAGATCGACCTATACAAAACTACATATGCGAAATGTGTGATTGTGACCACTGTTGCTTGACTTAATACGCTAAGTATTACAAGTATATAGTTATAACCTAAGTAAAATACTTAGGAACGGGACACGACATTGTCGGTCTCTAGAGCTTTGACTCAAATGTGAATGTTACCTAGAATAATTCTAGGCATGCGTAAGACCCATAGGGCGGCCAACAAATTAAGTGATGTACTCCATGACTAAAACTATAACTGACTATCAAACTAACAAAGCTAACAGTGGAGTGTGAATGAATGTGATGATGTACCTTAATCCAGACAGTCACTGGCTGCTGGTCGCGCGTAGAGATCTCTTGGGTTATCCCGTACCGGGTTTTCCCTAGTTAAATCCTGATCGAGCCTAGATAGATCGTCAGGCGGAGTGTGCTACCGTTGGCACCAGGCCCTTGGCCACCTAAATGGACGCCTCTACAAAGGCAAAGTGAATAGCCCAGAGTCTTCGGATGATCAGGGCAGTGAGCACCTTGTGTGTACGTGGGACTACAGTCCAAGTGAATATAATTCGGGTTGTCCTAACTGACTCCCAACAGTGCTAACCAAAACTAATAATATGTGAGGGCCCGGGGGGCCGAATGTTGTACTGTGCTAACTAAAATTAATGATATGTGAAGGCCCGGAGGGCCGAGTGATGTACTATGTGATGAGGTTAACATACGATGAATGAGTTCTCAATGCCATTGTATTGTATGATGTATGACAGTAATGTGTATATCCATATACTGGTTGAATCGGATGAATGATTATATAATCATGCATGTTGTTACAGTAATTATTATATCTGTAAAATGACAAAGTATGAAATCAACCTAATATCAAGACGGTTAAAAATGACAAGTGACCAATAGGGTCCAGATCCGGCATACTCAGCGTCTATCGCTGATACTACACTTATTGTGCAGGTTGTTGAACACGTTGAAGCCGAAGTGCGGGATTGGGTAGTTAGGACATTGTTGATTTTGGATTTATCGTTCATACCTCGTTATATACTAAATGATTCAACCGGAAAGGGGTTGTAAGAGTTGGATTATGTTTAGATGCTCACAGTAGTTGTGCTTTTGATACTTAGATAGAAATGTAGGTGGTATCTCGTTGTCACTGCGGATTGTATTTTTATGTTTAATTTTGTAAGATGTTGTACTGCTACATCACTCGTATGGGCGAGTGGTGGCAAGTAACACCCATGTGAGTTTTATTACTGTAATCACTTCCGCTGTGAGACGCATTTATTTCCTGTTCACATGAGCGACTATTACGTATTTGTTATGAGGGTGTTACAGATACCGACCCCCTTTTCTTAGCATGCATGACCGGAGATCAGTCCCGGGTTTCCTCACTCAGGTTCCAGTTAGTAGTAGTCTCAAGACCATGTTCGTTGGTTAACCTCTTTAGGTTTATATCGTCCCATATTAGGGAGCGTTCCTTAGTCTCACTCATTTCCTTACTAAACGTTGGTTAGTAAGTTCTCACGGTATGTTGTGTTAGTTTTCAAACATCACACAACAATACAACAAATATAATATATTCCGGTTGCATGCTTTATCTTGTTTAGTGAGCACACAAAGACAAATAGCACACAAGCCGAGGGACACCTCGTTAGCAAGCAGGTCACAAGAGAACTGTACCGTTCACCGTTGGCCGTTCGGTTGCTTATTCTCTTCCGGGGTCCAAATTCGAAGTCCTAAAACATTCATTCAGTTTTAGGTTGTTAATCACTTAACTCAACTCAACTTACTTATCTTACTTAACTTACTTAACCCTTAATGATTCCAACCTAACACCTCTTAAGTCTTACAACTTAATCTTACAAACTTAATCTTAAACTTTCAAGTTTATTCCTAACTTAATCCCTTAGGTCTTTATACCTCTAATCATCATTGCCCCCTTAATGAGGGTACCATTAATACCTCTAAACTCTCTAGGTTTTTTTTTTTTTTAAATCTTAAGGGTCGTCCGACCCACCGACCGACCCAACCCTGGGTCGGTCCATTACAGAAACTTTTCCGTCTTTTGAAACCCATCCGTCCGACCCAGAGCAAGACCGACCGACCCAAACCCTCTGGGTCGGTCCATTATAGAACCCATTTCCTACATTAAATTTCTGCCCGACCGACCCAAGGCTAAGCCGACCGACCCAAACCCTCTGGGTCGGTCCAGTCCAGAGACATTCCGGCTGGCTCAACATGGCCCGACCGACCCAAAACTGGGTCGGACCTTGGTCGGTCCACTACAGATTTTTTCTCTTAAATTGTTCTTTCAATTCCAAACTCTTCCACAAGTGTCCTAATAGTTCCAACACCATCTTGGCACATTAAACCCTCCTTATAACCTCCACCAAACTCATTAAAACAACTTCTAAAGATCTTCTCCAACATTTACTCAATTCTTACAAGAAATTCCTAACACTTGTTAATTAATTCCTTATATTTCTAACATGTACATTTTGTCTAAAACTTCAACTAACCAAAGTGTTTCTTTTCACACCCTATAACTCCTCCTAAACATCCTTGCACTCCATCTTTGCTTGTTAAACCTTCCAAGGTCATCTTGCATGTCCATGCACAATTCCTCTTCTTTTCACTTGTTACTCATCACTCTTAAACTCTTAAGCTTGCTTATACATTTCTTTCCATTACCTTAATACCTTGACATTGTTCTTCATTTACCTTAACCATGAAACGCCTTCCTTAGACATTTCCACTTCTTTTACTCAATTACTCACCATTCTCATGACCCTACACTCTTATACATTCCTAGTCAATATACAACATTCTCCTTCAATCTCATCATCCCATCACCTAAGTCCACACATTACCATCTAAACTAAAACCTTCTTGTTCCACTACTAGTATCATCACTACTTAGACAAGCTTCCCAAGACTTCCATTGATGTATTCCCAAGTTCATACCTAAATCACCTTAAGCATTATGCACCTTCTCCTTAAAACTTATGCACAAGTCTTACATTCCTCATATCATGATTTTGGTGTGTTTAATACACTCACCAATCCTCTAATTCCTCCTAGACATCTCTAGGTCATTCTAAACCTCCAGAACTCTTTAGTTAACTCATTTCCACTCAAATTCCTTTTTATGACTCCTAGTAAATCCTAGGTCATATTAGTTCTCCACCATCACCTAAACACTTATTTTCTACTCAAATTTCGCCATAGCTTCTCTAGTATCTTATCATGCCCCACACATTGTTTTCCTCATTCAACCATCTCACACACATCAAGTTCTTTCTCATCACATATCATCACCAAAAACTCATTCACAACAACTCATTATATTGCAATAATCTTAAATTGCATAGCACCAAGGCTCATAAATGACATGGCTCTTAGGCCCTTAAATGACTTAAACTTAAACACTGAACTTCCCACATATAAAAGCTTTCAACCTGCAAATACACCCATCAATCTCATAGTAGTTATAAAGTTCTTAAAACTCATCTTAAACTTATATTACTAACTCATTTCCTTTGGCTCCTTAGTCACAAGTTCTCAAGCTTATTTAAGTTCTTTTTCTTAGGTTACATAACCCATTACCTAATGTAAGCCCTAGGCTACATTGGTACCCATCTAAAACTCATTCCTTAAACCTTAAACCACCATTAGGTAAGTAATTTACCTTGTTTTCTCAAGCTTATCTTATCTTCCTCCTTAGACCTTCTTCTTGAATGAATCTCGGCCACCACTTAAACTTCCTATGCCAATGTTCTAACCAATATTCAATGACTCACATGAGCACTAAACAATACACTAACCTCAAGGAATAAAAACTTAGGTTAGAAATGTGTTCTAAGGCATAAAAGTGGATGATTACCTTTGAAGTCCAAAGATAGACTTTGGCATTGAATGAAATAGCACCTCCACTAGTCCTTGATGAATAAATCAAGCTAGAACAAGGCATAAAAACAAGGCCCCATGAGAAGTAATTTTCGGCCATGTGGAAGGAATGATGGAAACATGGTTTTTCTTACATTTTTTTTACCTTAAGAGAATGGAGAAGCTAATGAGCTCTTCAAACTTGATTTTCCTCCATCAATGGAGTTTTCTCATGGCACCAAACTTGAGCTTTGCAAGATTTGAAAAGATAGAAAGCTAGAGCTTGAGCTAACTAAGAATAATATGTGTTTAGTTTTTGATTTGGAGCTAAAATGAGCAAGTTATGGACAAGGCAAGGTGAGGCAACAATGGAGGCTGCTTGGGACGGTTTGGAACAGAGGAAAAGAAGAAGAGAACCGTGGAAGAAGAAGAGAAATGAAGAAGAGAGGAGAGGGTAGGCTAATATAAGGTATTTTGCTTTTAAAGCAAATAGTACTATTCTCTCTTTTACTCTTCTTTTCCTTTATTTGCTTAGTCATGTGGTGACTCCTCACATCAAAAACCGGCCCCCTTTGTAATTGGAGATATTATGGTCTTAGTTGACCATCTCATTGACTTATGTTGACTTAAGCTTAATTTGGGCACTATTTGGCACTATTCACTAATTAGTGCACATATTCGTGAAATATTTGGTTTCCCTTGATTTAGGCTTCCTAATGTGATACTAATTAGTACACATGTTGATTAAGGTGTAATCATGGGCATTTAGCCACTCAAAACTCAATTCTAAGACAATTTCTCAAAAATGTGCTTTAAGACTTCTTAAAGCACATTTTGTGTTTTAACTTGTTTTCATGCTTGGTTTTCTTTGGTAATTGGTTTAAAATGACCATTAGAATATTACTATGGTCATATCATGATATTAGGGTACTTTCCCAAGTCTCTCCAAGCTTAGAGCACATTTTTGCCCTAATTGCCCTTAAGGCATTTCCTTGTGTTTTCCTTGGTTTAAATTGTCTACCAATCTTTCTAAGGCATATTCTAGCCTTACTACATCATAATTTGATGTTTACTTAGCATACTTAGGTTTGGGGTATTTCAATCTACCCCCCTTAAAAGAACTTTGTCCCCAAAGTTCCCATGCATCTTATCTTATTAGGATACATATCTTACCTCATTCCTCAGATCATATAGATCATACTTATGTATTCTTAAACTCATTCGATCATTAGATCCGCCATATTCTTATACTAAATATCACACAACATGCTTAAGCGTGTATAGCACTCAAAATTCTCTTTGTTTCTTTTGATAATTAAAAACTTCACATAATTTCCAACGTATTCTCCCATGTCACCGGTCCGTAGACAATGGCTCATTCGTCCTCATCACCATGGGCCAGATACAAAACACTCTGCTCTCCCCATGTCACCGGTCCGAAGACAAAGGCTCGTGCGTCCTCGACTTCATGGGCGAGACTCAGTAAAAAGGTAATCCTTTTTACGAGGTCATGTGAGGAATAATTCCTCTAATTAAAATACAAGCACTCCAATTTCATTTAATCCTAAGGCCTCTGTCCATAGTGTAATTTAATTGTGACCACTAGTAGGGAGTTTCAGGAATCATCCAACCCTGATGTGATCAGCATCAGTGTCGAACTATCCTCCCACTCCAATTTGTGTTCAGTTTCCCTTGATCCCTAGAAAATCAAGTTCCACCTCCCACGTCATTTTCAAACATCCAAAATAATTCACTCATGCCCAATTTTCTATCCTTTTTTTTTCTAATCATAATCAATACATCTCCAAGGTGTGGACTCAGTCCATCAGACATTCCCAATTCATCTCTTAGTAATTACCTCAAGGCACCCATTCTTACTAAGTTCTATATCAGCCTCATACCAATTTTCACACCATCTTATTTCTCATAGCATTACAATTTCCTTCCTCATACTCATATCAAATAATATCTCATAGTGTTATCTTATTCTTATCTCACACATAGTCTCATATCGACTCATACCTCATATATTCTTATTTCTTAAGTCTCCTTAATTCTCTTAACTTGTACTCACACCGGAGTTAACAAGATAGGTACTTAATATGTATGGTATTCACATCTTCTGTGTGAAATAACCATGATTTATCTCAAAATGTTTATGTAAAACATATTCTCAAATTTTTTGTGCTATGCACACCGTAGTTTACTCAGTACATAAACATACGCTAAGCGGTTTTCGCTCTACCCCCCTTAAAATGGATTACGCCCACGTAATCAACATTATATCATCCTTGAACATAAGTTCAAGATGTCTAATTCTTACCAAGCATTCTAGCTTCCATGTCATCTATCTTGCTTATAATTCGATCAGAAATGACTTAGTCTCTATATCGAGGATTCTTAACGGTACTTATACCGTTTCCTTAACTTAGTTTGGTCTAACCTCAAAGGTAGTGATCTGCTAGCCTCCGCTGCACGACTCTGATAGTTTTAGGTTTATTTGCCTCTCTTATCCTTTTACAGTATCGGATATCTTTCTCTTCGTGCTTATGGTTTAGCACTAAAAGTCCATCAATGGTCACGTGTTATCTTTATATATACACGGCCTTGATGAGTTGTAGCTCGTCTATCTAGTCTCCCTGGAGATCTAATGTTCATACTCTTAGTGTTTCCTCGAATGTCTAAATCGTTCTCTCCAACTGACCTTTGGTCTGAGGATGATTCCTAATCTGAAACTACTGTTTAGTGCTTATTTCACTTTACAGTTTAATCTTATTCGTCTTAAGACATGTCCTATGTCTATACTTAACAATCCGTGCTTCTCGCACTTCATAGTCCTTAATTATTTGTTCTCTGATTCCCTTGTGTTGCTGGTTCAACTGAATTCTTCTCTTCGACTGTTTGTGGTAATGGCTGCTCTTGTCTGATCTTGTGTCGTTGTCTGTGGTACGGATTCGACTACTTCCCGTGTTCCTTACACCACTCGTCTACATGCATGGGGTACCTTACTGGTACATTACTACTTACCCAACTAACTCATAAATGAGCGTGTCGGGCCTGCAAGCCCCTGTGCGGTGCAGTCGTCCCACGTCTCGTTTTAGTAAACTCATAGTGTCCGTCACACGTTTAGCTATTGCTAATTATGAAGTATTCTGTTGTCGATCTCCTCTTTCATCGTTCCATATAACATTTATTGTTTTCTTGAAGCTTATCAAGGGAAGTCCATTTACTATGTTCTTGGTAGTATGCTCTAGCTCTTTCTGTATCCCGTACTGATTCGGTCTCTTAATAATTGAGGTCTCTTTCCGTAGAGGCCTCTTATCTTGTTCCTCATATTTATGCTACTAGGAATGCACTTCCAGTCCTTAATGAATGGGTTTGTGATGCTTCCGTGAAATCTTACCTAACCAGGTCCAGACTACTGGCATCAATGCTCAGTTCGTTTACCATCTTTTCCCTTACTTATACTGGTCTTAACTCATAAATCTAATTGCCTCAGTGTCAACATTTGACGGTCATACCTAACGGTCACTTTTACCGCGCACCATGACTTAATCGACTTATCTAACTATTGTACTACGACCACCAGTACCGTGGTAGTTGCACTAGTAAAAACGAACCTTTTTCGGCGGTTTTTTTTTGGGTCTTATTCGGCGGTTTTTAACCGCCGAAAATAGCACCGCCGAAAAAGGTCTTAGACAATTTACGGCGGTTTCAAAACCGCCGAAAAAGTGTTTTTTTTTCGGCGGTTTTTTCACCAAAAACCGCCGAATTTGGTGGTTCTATACGTCGAAAAAAAAAATTGATTTTCGGCGGTTCTAACAAAAACCGCCGAAAATGACTCATTTTCGGCGGTTTTTTGTTAGAACCGCCGAAAATAATTTTTTTTTTTTTAAAGTTTTCCTCGTTTTTGTTCATACTCCCACATTCTATGCAAACCTGTTTAATTCATCCCTGTTTTAATCATACACATTGCAGGGGCAACACATTATACACCCTTGCTGGATTGTGTCCAATTGCTCACAATGAATATAAAATACAAACAAAACAACCTAACTTTGAATGGTTACCACAATGCCATTCACACCAAAATGCCAATTCACACAACCGCAATTCACTTTCAATACCAATGGTCACAAAGACCATTCACATAAACACTTAAACGCAAATGTCACAAACTCGATCTATCTATTTCCTAACAATCTAAACTACAAGTTCTAACAGAAAGTTTGTAAAAAATCAAACCAAATTCATATACAGGTACTCCGCCCAATCCTCCATCATATCATCAATAATTGGTTTGTTGTACTCTCCGACGCTTGGGAAAACCTTTAAAACATAGAATAAGAGAAAAGTTAGCCAATCACATACAATTTTATTATCAAAAAACTTATTATTAAACTACGACATACCTTTTCTAATGATCTCCCATCTGTCCAAATAGGGTGATTATGTCATGCATGTACCTCATGACATAATACCCACACTCTGAATGTCCCGGTTGACGTGGACACTGAAAGACGATGAAACAAAACAAATAAACAAATGCACATAAGCATAAGTTCATTATTACACTTAAATTTTAAGAAGTTGTAAGTTATGACAAACATATACCTTCACCGCAGTCCATGGGACCGCACCTCTAATCTTCACTTTTCGTTCCATCATCATAACACTTTGATAAATGCTGAATAATTGAAGGCATTAATTAAAACATATACAAAGCATAATAAAAGAGATAAAATACATAAATTAAATGTTAAAAATGTACTCACATGTTGAGGTTAGGTTTTATCTTGATGTCTTTTGGGTGACCCTGCTGGAGAGGATCCAGAAATAGGATATTCGTACGATCCAGACACAGTACAAGTAAGACCCAATGTCCACTTTGTTCATAGACAACAAAACAACAATATATCATTTATAAATCATCATCAATGAGTAAGTCATTTATTTAGTAAAATTGATAAATAAAAAATACTTACTTTTGATGATATGGCAACAACGCATATTTGTTGTTTGCTCTGATGCAATTGGTGATCCCACGCTGCATGTAGCTCTTAAATGCGACCGGATCACCCTTTGCAGCTGTGTGTAGGATGATCTCTCAGGACACAGAAATCCATATTCTCTAAGATTGAAGGTTTGCATTTTTTCATGCAAAAATCTGTTCATAAATTAAAACAAAATGTAAATTATATCAACAAATGAATAAATTAATAAATTAAATATAAACAAATGAAATACGTACAGGATGAATGAATGTATCGCTGAGATAGGCACCCAGTCAAACTTCAAGATATCTTTCATGTCCGAGGTGTACATGTCTATCTCTATACCATCTTCATAGTGAAGAAGCTCATCCTCAAACCTCATCACGATAGAATCTCTGTCGGGTGGGAAGTCACGCACAATGTCGTGAAGAGTTCTCATGTTCGGCCTCAAACGTGCTAATATGGAATCATCCACCAAGTTTTCATGCTGAACAACATTGGTGGACGCTTTGAATTCAGAAGATTTCGGAAACTTTTGTATTGTTTTTTCTGGAGACCTTGATATATTTTTTAATGCCTATTCACATTAAGTTAAAAATTGACATTAATCAATATTTGACCTTAACACATAGCTACCAAAAAGATATAACAATCATTGCTAATTAATAACAAAACTTCGTAGTAGTCATACCTTCACACATTTTTGAATAAGACGAACTGGCCATTGAACAAATGCACTCCTGGCAGACCGAACTGTAGTGAACTCTGCCTGGGGTACTGGAAGTGGAAGATCAGGGCACTTAGAGTCTGGTTCATCCACAGATACCCTCGCATGATAAGGCTGCAGTGGCAACCCATGTGTCGTAGCGTTCGGCCCTGAAGAGTACACTCTTCCATACGCTACAAAGATATCTTCGTTGTTATGTGGAAGGAGAAGATTACAGTTAATTGGTTCCTACAATCATTAAACAAAATTTAAGTTACACCATTTAAATACAAAATATAGAATAAATTGATACAACAATTTAAACCATGCATTAAACATAATACTATTTAATTACCTGTACGTCTGCGTATGGGTAAGCGCCATTAGACTCGACACCTGTGTTCGGCTGAACAGGAGTGAAAGCTTCAATGTGTGGGTTTGGTGGAGGATAATTCTGACAGCTAGGAGATGAAGGATCATAGCCCCTTGGCTGAGAAGCAGAAGCACCAGAGTAAAACTCTGCCTTGAGTTCATTCTTGATCTGCTCCTTTATTTGACTAATCAAACGCACATGCTCGTCATATGGTATTGATTTACCCTCTTTTCTGGACCCGGGGTTTCCAAATACTTTACGTAACGTAATGCCCGCCCCGCCCATGCCCACCACTCGTCCATAATGGTCTTTCTTCCCCAATGCTTGAGTAAGATGATCATTGTATCTATCAGGGGCCCAAGTCCCTTGGGTGACTTGCTCACCCAACTCATCCTAATTGTAAAAATGAAGATTTACAAAAATTTGAAAAATAATATTTTGACACAATTTTAAGTCAAGATCACTTACAATCTTCTGCACGACTTCTTTAGCCTTCTCGAATGGGTACATCCGCTCTCCAGTTTTTGGATCCTTCTTCGAGCGTGAGAGCTTCCAAAGTGTGTGTCGTAGCACGGGTTTCTCCATGGTACTCATATCAGCCGGTAGCTCTCCTTCTGCCACCCATTCTGGCACCCTTCTGTTTATCCCTTTGGCACCCAGCACATGATGATATTCATTCTGTTTAGCATTTGCGCTCTGACGGGCACGATATTCCTGTTATATTCCATCCCAAAACATTTATTAAACACATTTACAACTATAATATTTAAATACATGTATAACTACAGATATAAAACATATACAAATTAAAATTTACCAGGGTAGCCAACTTATTCTCGTAGAACACCTTCCACTTCTCCTCAGTGATTGGCGTGTAGATCTCCCAAGGTTGTCGTGTGTCGCCTTTGGGCCTTGGCAGCTTCTTAGTGATGAACCACTTCACCAAATTCTGCTTGTGATCCCGAAATTTTTTATCCATCATCGCTTTAACCATTTGATAATATGGCTTCTCATCAGGGATTGCATACCGTTTCTACGAAAGTTTAACAGAACAGTTAGTATTAATTTATAAATACAAGTTTTTTTAAAATACCTGATAATCGGAAAAGAAAATATACCTGAACAATATCAAACATCTGTCTCTTCAACCCCTCATCCACCTGCTTCCAAGTCAAGGTGATATCCACGTACTCCCGTACGATGATACCAACCTCAGTGGTGAAGTCGCCAGCCCATCACCGCATGGCTGCAGATACTCATCGAAGGCCAATGGTTTATGCTCAACCTTTTTCGCTTTTAGTGCTCTAGTAATACCACGGGGTTTTGTGGTCTGCTCTGGCGCCTGTGGTTGAGTACCCCCCCTGCACCTCATCTATCTGGTCACCTGTGCCAGCAGCAGCTAGCTCTCCTCGAACTTCTGATCTGCGCCCCTTTCCACCACGCGTTCGTTTCTTCCTCGGGGGGGACGATGGTGCTAAGAGCTCACCAACTAGGTCATCTCCTTCATCCATCTACGTTAACACATCAAATTAAGAAATCAGGATGTCAACATCAAACATTTGTGAATATAAATAAATGTTAAATGCTAATAGTAAACAAAAGACAATTGCTAACTTATTTCTTACTTACCACATAATAATATCGATCATTTTTGTTTGTCAATCCACAAACCCTCATCATGATCTGACCTAGCATAAACTACATCGTTCGGTCGTGTATCAGTATCTGCGACAGGAAGGTTGTTTGAAAACGGCGGAGTCTCATCAAATAGCGCTTCATCATCTTCAGTTTGATCAACATCTGAGTTGACAAATCTTTTTCCGGTAAAACCACTGACCATCTAGAATCGACCGGGTCTTGAATGTAAAATACTTGTTCACAGTCTTTGGGAAATATAAATGTATCTATCAGGGGCCCAAGTCGTGTCAGATCAACCATGGTAAACCCATCAAGAACCCGATAACCATGCCTATTCTCCACCCATTTACATTTGAATGTCACAAACTTTTGAAAATGATAATCAAGTTCCCATATGTCTTCTATAAAACCATAATACCAACTTGAAGTTGAAGTAACTGAAGTTGGATCACATCTGTCATATTCAGTGGTAGTTGCTTCAACTTTCACACCACTGTTCTGATTCAAACATTTGTCATCATGTCGCTTTGTGCAGTAGGTGAACCCATTGATATCATAGCCTTCATAAGATATAACAGTATAACCGGGTCCCATAGCTAACCAACGAATCTCTTCACTAACTTTAGCAGGTTCTACTGATGCTAGTCTCATGACATGATGTCTAAACCACATACAAAACGTTTTGTTCTGCTCGTTCGTTAACCAAACCAAATTTCTTCCTGGATTTTGAGCTCTTAGTTCACTCATGTGCTGTTCAAAAAATAGCTCAACAATCTCGAGATGATGCAAAACAAATAAATGGGCTAACTCCATGAACGATGAGTCAATGGCCACGATTTTTTTCCCAATAACACCTTCACCCTCTGACCCACCGGGGTGCGCACCTTGTGGCACTCCAATAGCTTCGACCCCTTTCAGGTATTCAGAACAAAATTCTGTCACCTCCTCAGTAGTTGTCCCTTCTATAATGCTCCCTTCGGGTCGATATCTGTTCTTCATTCTTCCCTTCAGAATTCCCATATATCGTTCAAATGGATACATGTATCTCAGATATATAGGGCCACATTCTTTAATTTCTCGAACAACATGCACAACTAAGTGGACCATGATATCGAAAAATGATGGTGGAAAATATATTTCTAATTGGCAGAGTGTCACGACAACATCACGCTGCAAACTGTCTAGCGTATCAGCATCAACAACTTTGTTGCACACCGCATTTAAAAAGAAACACAACCTTGTGATAACATTTCTGACATTTAACGGCAATATACCCCGAATGGCAATGGGGAGGAGGTGTAGCATCAGAACATGATAATCGTGGGACTTCAACCCTACCAACTTTAGATCTTTCATTGACACCAGATTTTTCCAGTTAGAAGAATACCCTGTAGGGACCTTAACAGAAACAAGGCACTTGCAAAAACTGATTTTTTCATTCTTAGACAACGTGTAACAGGCTGGAGGTAGATATGTCCGGTTACCTCTTTCTTGAGGATGTAGCTCATGACGTATGTCCATAGCTACCATGTCTTTACGAACCTTTATTCCATCTTTGGTTTTACCAGGTATGTTAAGCAATGTCCCGACAAATGCCTCACCAACGTTCTTCACGATATGCATAAAATCTAGACAATGTCTAACTGGTAAATGCTTCCAGTACGGAAGTTCCCAGAATATTGAATATTTTTTCCAAATGCTCTTTTGGGCAGACTTTGACGTATCACCAAACACGTTCTCAATGTCTTTCACCTTTTCATATATCTGTTCAGAAATCAAAGGGACACGGGCCACACGTTTCTCATACTTTCCATTAAACAACTCTTTTTTTCTACGATATGGGTGCGTCATTGGTAGGAATCTACGATGACACATGTAAATGTTCTTCCCGCAATGCTTTAGACGATCAGAACAAGTGTCATCCTCACATATTGGGCAAGCAAATGCGCCTTTCACTGTATACCCAGATAAGTTTCCATATGCAGGAAAGTCATTGATTGTGCAAAACAACATAGCTCGTAGTGTGAAATTTTGTCTGCCGTAGGCATCATACACCATTGCTCCTTCATTCCACAACAATTTCAAATCATCAATCAGCGGTGCAAGGAAGACATCTATATTATTTCCCGGTTGTTTCGGTCCAGAAATCAACAACGATAACATTATGTATTTCCGTTTCATACACAACCACGAAGGCAGGTTGTAGATCACCAGTAGAACTGGCCAAGTACTGTGTTGGCTGCTTAGTGTGCCATACGGATTCATGCCATCAGTACACAATCCAAGCCTCAAATTTCGGTTGTCATCTGCGAAATAACTAAATCTTCTATTGATGTTGTTCCATTGTGGTGAATCGGCGGGATGTCTCAACTTGTCATCCTTTTTTCTTCCTTCTGCGTGCCACCTTAAATTTTTAGCATCTCTAACGTTTGCAAACAAACGCTTGAATCTTGGTATTATGGGTAAATACCAGATCACTTTCGCCGGAGGATTTTTTTTTTGGAGCTAGAAGGTTGTCTGTCCTTCTGTTTATAACGTGACATGTTACATTTTGGACACTGATCCAAATGTGCGTTCTCTCCTCTGTATAATACACAACTGTTTGGACATGCGTGTATTTTTTCATACTCCATCCCCATAGGACACATGAGCTTCTTCGCCTCATAAGTCGAAGTAGGGAGTACATTATCATCTGGCAGCATGTCGTGGAAGAGTTCGAGCAGTGCAGTGAAACTCTTGTCACTCAAGCCAAATCTTGCTTTCAGGTTGAACATGTGAAGCACGGATGTCAATTTCGTATATTTGCGACATGTGGGAAACAGAGGCATCCGAGATGCGTCAATCAATCTTTGATACACAGCTGGCTTGTCAGTGAAATTATCTTCAACATCTTGGAGTATTGGGTCACATTGTTCAACATTATCACCGTCATCGCTGATTTCAATGTCAGTCTGATCACGCTCGGTGTTGGCGATTGTGTCAACAATGATTTGTCCTTACGCCGCTATTACACTGACTTGAAGATTGTACTCTACTACTAGCTTCTGCACACTCGCCATGTAAGAACCATATTTTATAGTTCGGCATAAACCCACGCCTTGAAAGGTGGAATCTGATTGTGTGTAAGCTAGGGAACTTATTCGAAGTTCGCACTGAGCACAAGGACAAGGAATATGTGTCTCGTTCATCCTCTTCTGATGTTCGAGTGCCACTTTGCAAAATTCGTTATCCACCTTACTTTCAAATAGTTCCCTCTTTGACCGTACATCCATCCACGGTCCATTCTATCCACATTAATGAAAGTTCAAACAAATATTTTAGATTTATTCATCCACACTACAATGACTAAATTGTGCAGATAATAATCATCATAACTTTGGTATGTGATCGTATATACATTACAACTAAGTGGTTCTTAGTATTTTGAGAGAATTATCAATAACTAATGCATTTCTAGAAAAAATTTGGCATGACCTATGAATAATGTTACTCTTCCGTGCTTATTATTGAGCACTGACCAAACTCATACAACCAGAAACATTCAAACAACTGGCATATGTAAATTTATGAAGAATTAAAAAATAAAACAAATAAAACATAAAAACTAACCTGCCGAGTCAGATACAACTGGTACAGTGTCTTGATTAACGGTGGTCTGGTATTGTCTGTTGACAATGACAAATAAATAATATTATTGTTAATGTTCAACACTTAAACTAGTTATTATTTGGTTATCTAATCAAAAATAATAATTATGAATCAACAATATCTAATCAAAAAATAATAATTATAAATCAATTAACACTTAAAACTACAATGCATTTTACCGTGCGTGAAGAGACTAGCCCCGACTTCAAACTAGTATCCGACTGATGCAGCAGATACAGGAATAATGATTCAACCTTCACATATAAATACATGTCAATTATTCTTTACAAATGACAAAACCTACTTATACAAATGAAAAACTAGCAATTTTGTATAATTAACACAATGTTCAACACTTAAACTAGTTATTATTTGGTTATCTAATCAAATAATAATTATGAATCAACAATATCTAATCAAAAAATAATAATTATAAATCAATTAACACTTAAAACTACAATGCATTTTAATTATAAATCAATTATTCTTTATAAATGACAAAACATATTTATAGAAATGAAAAACTAGCAATTTTGTACAATTAACATAATTTTATAGTTCCAACCAAAACAATTACTCAATTACACTCCAAATCACATAAATCAGTCAACAATCACCTATAAACAATGAATTAATACCAAATTTATACAAATGAAAAACTAGCAATTTTGTACAATTAACACAAATTAATTTAATAGTTCCAACCAATACAATTACTCAATTACACTCCAAATCACATAAATCAGTCAACAATCACCTATAAACAATGAATTAATACCAAATTTATACAAATGAAATTGGAAAACTGAAAAAAACTAACCTAAATTGAGAATTACCGAGCAAGGGGCGACTTGGGCGGGACTTGGGCGGAGATCTTGGCCGCGACTTGGGCGGGACTTGGGCGCGACTTGGGCGAGGCGGCGACGGCGGCGACTCAGAGGCGTAGACGGCGATGGACAAGGGGAGAAAGAGGGGCGGCGATACAGAGGCGAAACGAAGAGAGAGAGAGGAAATATTTTCAGTCGCGCGCGAATGAATGGGGAAGACGACCCAGTGATATTAAAACACAAATTTTCGGCGGTTTATAGTCAAAACCGCCGAAAATTGTCTTCTTAATGTAACATTTTCGGCGGTTTTTACCAAAAACCACCGAAAATTGCTCATTAAGATGACAATTTTCGGCGGTTTTGACTATAAACCGCCGAAAATTTGTCTGCTACGTTATCTTTTTCGGCTACAACGATAAAACCGCCGAAAATAAGGGGCCGAAAAAGACCCGTTTTTTACTAGTGTTGGCCCTTACCATGTTGCCCATTAATGGTGCAACCTCTTATTCACTTATTCTAATGCCTTACCTTATACTCAATCCCTTCTTGGTGTAAACACCCTAGGAGTTCTCTCATTTCGGTGTATAGCGGTTGTGTTACCGTGTTGTAAAATAGTTGACTCTTAATACGAAGGTGTTCTGCTTCAATCTCAGATTCGTAAGTAGGTTAATTTCCCTCACATTCTTTCTTCCTTATGACGTTATCTACCATGTAATTCTACCGATTACTGAAGAAGTCATCCACTGAATCACAAGCTCTTCGAAGCATTGGTCATTTGACGTGCCATGTTGTGCACTCACAACGTTTATTTCTGACGATCACTGATTCTTAAATCCTTGGTATTGGATATGAGGTCTGTCCTTGCAGCCTTTCTTATTACTCAAGTGTATCTGATATGTTCTAAGGTAATCTCAACTTACAGTTTCCATTCTCTAACAAAAGCGTATTGCATCTCTAATAAGTGAAAGCCCTTTTGAGGGGTTCATTCCCACTCATGGCCTCACAACAAGGAGAGGTATCCCCACCCTAAAGGCATGGTTCGTTCTCCCCCTGTCCTTAGCATTATTCAATATTCTCATTGGTACTCTTTCTTAGTAATATCTTCCCCAATCTAAGTTATAGGTTTGTAATCGTTCACATCTACACATTGCAGTTCCTCATGGCTTAAATAAGGTCTCTCACAACTTACTGTACCTCGGCCCTGATGTGATTAACATCCTCGGCTCGTAGGCTCTTAGCGCTTAATACCTCAGTTCATTATTGTACTCTTACTCACCTGCAGGTCATCCTTATGAGATTCTGGTTCTTGATCAATATCCACCGTTTGGTTACCTACTAAATGTAGTATCGGGTTTCATGGTAAGTTGTTGCATCCTGCTTCCTGCTATGGAAGTTGTTCAGGTGATCTGAGGTTACTTAATGTCTTTGACAATACTGTCATTTTACTAGACTTATGTCTTTTAGTAGTCAAGGTTAGGTTCGTATTAGGCGTTTGCCTTACGGTGTCCAAGTTGGATATCATCCCGTCGTCTTATACTTCCATCTCAACGCTTCGTTCAACATCTGTTGACTACGCCACCCGTTGATGATCAATCATACTTGGGTGTTAATGAGTTAGACGAACAGTATTAGCTGTCATTCACCAGTTCGTTCTCGACTATGCCCGCTCTGTGGGGGTAGTCCTCTGAGTTTTCCTTCGAGGGATTCGTATGTCCTTAACCCCTGGTAGGTTATATCTTAAGTTTATTTCTTTTATCTTTGTTTTCTGGGCTTTCCAACACCTTCATTGTAGAATGTTTGTTATTGGTATTCTTAGTGTTCAAACTGGGAGTTTTATCCCATCCCTGTTGGGAATCGTTCGGTCGACTGCCTTTATTGTATCTCTTGATACATTCCATGTATGTTGTTACTTACATGGTGTTTTTGCTCGAATTATTGAGCGAACTCTTAGGTTTTCCCCTTGGAGTTCGGGATTGTGTTCTTACCCGTACTGTTCGTTGTTGTTGTAGTAGGTTATACCGTTGCTCATATTCATATCGTTTAGTATTCTGTCCAAGTTCCGCTCCCGGCTGACTGGTGTGTCACCTCATCTCATCATAGTCAGGCCGTCGGGCCTTTCCAAGGTCCTATTTTTCTGTTCTTATGGATTTACAATCCGGTATTAATATATGCTACAACTGTAGCGTTCTCCTATTTCGCCTTGATGGCTTTTCGTGTAGCTTAACCGTGGTAGCACTTGCTATGGCAAGTGCGCCATGCAGGATGGGCTATTGGTACAAGGTATGTTGGTAGCGATACTTCTTTCTAATTACCATGTAATTGGTAGTCCTCGGGACTCCTTCGATAATCTCTTATTTTGGATAACTGTCCATCCGGCAGTTTCCTTGTTGTTTGACAGTACTGTCATCTATTAGGGCGTTCCTCTTTCTGAGGGAATCCCTTAATATTTCCTTATGTCTTAATCCTCGCTCTTGTCTCCACACATCTTGTTGTGGTTACTAAGTAATGATTCTCCTTTAGGCACTACATCGTAGTCCTATTTCGGTATACAATTGTATGAGTCTCTACCGTCGTCCGCATTATGTCGGCCAGGTTTTGTAACCTTCCTCATAGTATGGGGTTTGGAGTTCCCGTTTCTAACTGGACTTTCCAGTAATCTCAACCCTCATGCTTGGTATTATCCTACTGTTATGCTCCTTCGGACCACTGTCCGGTACTCATGTCGCTTCCCTTTTCCTTTCTATTGCACCCGTAGTGCTTTCCTTATCATTCGTATTGCGGGTTATTTCGACTGCGTAGCATGTCGACCCATGTTGCCGGTAATTACCGTTCCCTTCCTGTTAGAATTCCATAGGTAGCGCCTGTTTCTCTGTTGCGCCCCATTAGAACCTCCAAGTCCTCCGTAACTGTTGTACAACAAGTTGTTTCTTGTATTGCTTACTGTTAACTAACTGCCAGACCGGGTTTCCCCGAGTAAGAGAAGGCTTTCTTCTCTCTTGCGTTTGTTCCACATATTCTGGGTTAGGGATGTGGAGGGCGGGTCTAGATACTATGGATATCCGGTAAACACCGGGAAGTCCCGACTAACGCACCTCTCACTCTACCTCTTATCCCATAACCCATAACTCAAACTCAACCTCAGTATTCTCCTAAGTTCGGTAATTCTTGTCTTCAGAGCGTAACTACGCTCTGATACCACTTTTTGTAACACCCCAACTCAATCCAAATGTGGTCTCGCAACTTAACACCATATATATATACATGTCACAGCGGAATTCTTTACACTCCAGGACCTTGCCACGGTCTGACTACAGAATATACCGAACATTAGTACATAACAACCTTAACCAAATACATATTCTACTTACAATCCTCTCACAACCTATACATCTTACTAACTCAATTGCCATACGAGTGTACATGCACAACTCGTAGGTCACACTTAATCCTTAACACTTGTATCCTCTTCTTACTCTTGCGACGGCCGCCTCCTGATGTTCACCTGTGTAGTAAAAACAGCCCCCAAAGGGGGGTCAGCACGAATGCTGGTACGATCCTCTCATGGCCCCCAAGCTAACGTGGCTACGACAACTAGTTGTCGATAGCATGGAGGTTGATTAGATGCACAACATAATAGTAAATGCTGTAAACAACAATCCAAATATGAACAATCAAAGTTCACACACATTGAATGACTTAAATGCGTTCCCTTAATTAGAGAGTTAGTTATTTAACTCCTTAAGTAATGTTCCCTCTTAATCTTAATTCATCCTTATCTCACCTCAATCTTAATCTTATCTTAATCTTAGAAACAACCACCCTTTAATAAGGAGTGGATGTGGCTTATCTTAATCTTAATAATACAAACCATCCCTTAAAAAGGAATGGTTGCAACTTATCTTAACCTTACCTTAATCTTAATCTTAACTTATTCTCAGTACACAAACCGTTCCTGGAGGGGAAAGGTTGTAGCTTAATTCGAACCTGGGATTTAGGTGATCCCACCGCACCATCTTAATGCCACCTACTCTGGACGGGAGTCCAGCGTAGCTGAGCCGGCAACCGGCCCTAGGCTACAAGTCTGAAGACAAGTCCTTAAGCGGAAGTCGAATCTGCTATAGATACCGACCCCCTTTTCTTAGCATGCATGACTGGAGATCGGTCCCGGGTTTCCTCACTCAGGTTCCAGTTAGTAGTAGTCTCAAGACCATGTTCGTTGGTTAACCTCTTTCGGTTTATATTGTCCCATATTAGGGAGCGTTCCTTAGTCTCACTCATTTCCTTACTAAACGTTGGTTAGTAAGTTCTCACGGTACGTTGTGTTAGTTTTCAAACATCACACAACAATACAATAAATATAATATATTCCAGTTTCATGCTTTATCTTGTTTAGTGAGCACACAAAGACAAATAGCACACAAGCCGAGGGACACCTCGTTAGCAAGCAGGTCACAAGAGAACTGTACCGTTCACCGTTGGCCGTTCGGTTGCTTACTCTCTTCCGGGGTCCAAATTCCAAGTCCTAAAACATTCATTCAGTTTTAGGTTGTTAATCACTTAACTCAATTCAACTTACTTATCTTACTTAACTTACTTAACCCTTAATGATTCCAACCTAACACCTCTTAAGTCTTACAACTTAATCTTACAAACTTAATCTTAAACTTTCAAGTTTATTCTTAACTTAATCCCTTAGGTCTTTATACCTCTAATCATCATTGCCCCCTTAATGAGGGTACCATTAATACCTCTAAACTCTCTTAGGGTTTCTTTTTTTTTTGAAAAATCTTAAGGGTCATCCGACCCACCGACCGACCCAACCCCTGGGTCGGTCCATTACAGAAACTTTTCCGTCTTTTGAAACCCATCCGTCCGACCCAGAGCTAGACTGACCGACCCAAACCCTCTGGGTCGATCCATTACAGAACCCATTTCCTACGTTAAATTTCTGCCCGACAGACCCAAGGCTAAGCCGACCGACCCAAACCCTCTGGGTTGGTCCAGTCCAGAGACATTCCGGCTGGCTCAACATGGCCCGACCGACCCAAAACTGGGTCGGACCTTGGGTTGGTCCACTACAGATTTTTCTCTTAAATTGTTCTTTCAATTCCAAACTCTTCCACAAGTGTCCTAATAGGTCCAACACCATCTTGGCACATTAAACCCACCTTATAACCTCCACCAAACTCATTAAAACAACTTCGAAAGATCTTCTCCAACATTTACTCAATTCTTACAAGAAATTCCTAACACTTGTCAATTAATTCCTTATATTTCTAACATGTACATTTTGTCTAAAACTTCAACTAACCAAAGTGTCTCTTTTCAACCCATATAACTCCTCCATAACATCCTTGCACTCCATCTTTGCTTGTTAAACCTTCCAAGGTCATCTTGCATGTCCATGCACAATTCCTCTTCTTTTCACTTGTTACTCATCACTCTTAAACTCTTAAGCTTGCTTATACATTTCTTTCCATTACCTTAATACCTTGACATTGTTCTTCATTTACCTTAACCATGAAACGCCCTCCTTAGACATTTCCACTTCTTTTACTCAATTACTCACCATTCTCATGACCCTACACTCTTATACATTCCTAGTCAATATACAACATTCTCCTTCAATCTTCATCTCCATCACCTAAGTCCACACATTACCATCTAAACTAAAACCTTCTTGTTCCACTACTAGTATCATCACTACTTAGACAAGCTTCCCAAGACTTCCATTGATATATTCCCAAGTTCATACCTAAATCACCTTAAGCATTATACACCTTCTCCTTAAAACTTATGCACAAGTCTTACATTCCTCATATCATGATTTTGGTGTGTTTAATACACTCACCAATCCTCTAATTCCTCCTAGACATCTCTAGGTCATTCTAAACCTCCAGAACTCTTTAGTTAACTCATTTCCACTCAAATTCCTTTTTATGACTCCTAGTAAATCCTAGGTCATATTAGTTCACCACCATCACCTAAACACTTATTTTCTACTCAAATTTCGCCATAGCTTCTCTAGTATCTTATCATGCCCACACACATTGTTTTCCTCATTCAACCATCTCACACACATCAAGTTCTTTCTTATCACATCTCATCACCAAACCAACTCATTCACAACAACTCATTATATTGCAATAATCTTAAATTGCATAGCACCAAGGCTCTTAAATGACATGGTTCTTAGGCCCTTAAATGACTTAAACTTAAACACTGAATTTCCCACATATAAAAGCTTTCAACCTGCAAATACACCCATCAATCTCATAGTAGTTATAAAGTTCTTAAAACTCATCTTAAACTTATATTACTAACTCATTTCCTTTGGCTCCTTAGTCACAAGTTCTCAAGTTTATTTAAGTTTTTTTTCTTAGGTTACATAACCCATTACCTAATGTAAGCCCTAGGCTACATTGGTACCCATCTAAAACTCATTCCTTAAACCTTAAACCACCATTAGGTAAGTAATTTACCTTGTTTTCTCAAGCTTATCTTATTTTCCTCCTTAGACCTTCTTCTTGAATGAATCTCGGCCACCACTTAAACTTCCTTTGCCAATGTTCTAACCAATATTCAATGACTCACATGAGCACTAAACAATACACTAACCTCAAGGAATAAAAACTTAGGTTAGAAATGTGTTTAAAGGCATAAAAGTGGATGATTACCTTTGAAGTCTCAAGATAGACTTTGGCATTGAATGAAATAGGACCTCCACTAGTCCTTGATGAATAAATCAAGATAGAACAAGGCATAAAAACAAGGCCCCATGAGTAGTAATTTTCGGCCATGTGGAAGGAATGATGGAAACATAGTTTTTCTTACATTTTCTTTACCTTAAGAGAATGGAGAAGCTAATGAGCTCTTCAAACTTGATTTTCCTCCATAAATGGAGTTTTCTCATGGCACCAAACTTGAGCTTTGCAAGATTTGAAAAGATAGAAAGCTAGAGCTTGAGCTAACTAAGAATAATATGTGTTTAGTTTTTTATTTGGAGCTAAAATGAGCAAGTTATGGACAAGGCAAGGTGAGGCAACCATGGAGGCTGCTTGGGATGGTTTGGAACAGAGGAAAAGAAGAAGAGAACCGTGGAAGAAGAAGAGAAATGAAGAAGAGAGGAGAGAGGTAGGCTAATATAAGGTATTTTGCTTTTATAAAGCAAATAGTACTATTCTCTCTTTTACTCTTCTTTTCCTTTATTTGCTTAGTCATGTGGTGACTCCTCACATCAAAAACCGGCCCCTCTTGTAATTGGAGATATTTATGGTCTTAGTTGACCATCTCATTGACTTATGTTGACTTAAGCTTAATTTGGGCACTATTTGGCACTATTCACTAATTAGTGCACATATTCGTGAAATTTTTGGTTTCCCATTGATTTAGGCTTCCTAATGTGATACTAATCAGTACACATGTTGATTAAGGTGTAATAATGGGCATTTAGCCACTCAAAACTCAATTCTAAGACAATTTCTCAAAAATGTGCTTTAAGACTTCTTAAAGCATATTTTGTGTTTTAACTTGTTTTCAAGCTTGGTTTTATTTGGTAATTGGTTTAAAATGACCATTAGAATATTACTAAGGTCTTATCATGATATTTGCGTACTCACCCAAGTCTCTCCAAGCTTAGAGCACATTTTGCCCTAATTGCCCTTAAGGCATTTCCTTGTGTTTTCCTTGGTTTAAATTGTCTACCAATCTTTCTAAGGCATATTCTAGCCTTACTACATCATAATTTGATGTTTACTTAGCATACTTAGGTTTGGGGTATTTCAATCACACTCTACCCCCCTTGGGAGCCCAGCGTCCCCGCTGGCACACCGACCTGGGCCTGGCTCTGATACCATATGTAACAGCCCAGTAATCAACCCACTTGTGAGATATTGTCCGCTTTGGGCCACAGCCCACACGGATTTGTTTCTGAGGTGATGTACTCACACCACTCAAAACGCGTCTCACAAGGGGAGAGTATCCCCACACCTATAAGGTGTGGTTCGTGCGCTCTCCCGGTCGATATGGGAGGTGACCCCTACACTGGGTATCACAATCAAGGTTGTGTGACCCAAGATCCAAGGAGAAACCCAGGGAAAAAATCATTTCACAAGAGGGTAAGTAATTTATCTAAGTATATATATGTAGATCTATGGTTTAAACTATGTTTTATAACATTAAACCATTAATCACCCTTTTATTAAATTAAAGCCGAAATAATTAAGGTCTTAAATATGTGTTGCGATTAATTAAATATGGAGTTAAGGTTTAAGAATTGATTTAAGCAATTTTAAGCAAATTGTTTGCTTATAAAAATTATTGTCGAAAATATAGACTCCAATTTGGTATATTATAGCTTAATACTATATATTAAGATGTTCTAAAATATTTGGATAAGTTAATTAGGTATTTTAATACCTAAGATATTAAGTTTTTATGTTTAAGTGTAAAATATGTAATTTACCAAAACTTGGAGGCTAGATTAAATTGTAGCCGAGAATTACTAATTAAATTTGGTGAACTTGGGGTTGCTATTCGCAGTACAAAATTATTAATCACCGCAGTACAAATTTTTTTGAAAATCATATTGACGTTGTAAACATGAAATGATGTGTCCCTGTGTTTTTTTTTCAAAAAATTATATCTAAAAGTAATTTAACCCAAGAAGTTTGTAATTGATTAGTAACGAATTTTATTAGTTACTTTTTTGTTGTAAGCAATACTGGAATCTTTTTTTTTTTTTAAAAAAAGTGTTGGATTACATTTTTATGTGTTTAACTATTAATATGATTTAAAATTAATTTGTAATACGAATAGCAAAAACTATACTATGGGGGTTGTAGTACAATTTTTTTTTCACCAAACTTAGTTGAATAAGTTTGAATGTTGCGGGGAGACACTTTTTTCTGAAATAAAAGAGAATTGAATGTATGTGGCACTTGCCATACCCCCCCCCATATAGTAGAGTAGAAAACTATCGAAGTGTACTTTGTCGTGATCACTGTCCCCATTTCTGTGGTCATCAATTTTTCTAGAGGTGCTGCCCCATCCCCATTCCAATGAAGCGCTCTTAACATTTCGTTGTATGGTGCTTCGTTAAATATGTCCTTGTATACATGCCTCACCGTTTTTGTATTCTTCATGTGATGGTACAATCCTTTACGGACATCTTTCCATCTCTCTTTGTTTGAATAAAGGTAATCAACAATCACCCTGAACCCATAATTACCATCTCCACGAACATCAATATACCCAGTGATATATTGATATAGGTTGGATGGGAAATACTGGTAGTATGGGAAGTTGTTAATGGGCATGAATCGATTCGGATCTGATGATCCTAGCTCTATTAAGTGATCTTCTATTTGATGGTGCTCCTTCGGACTGGCTCGCCCTTGGTCGGTTACGCTCCCAAGATGGAGGTTCCCGTCGGTTTGGTCTTGAGGTCCCGGAAATCCCAAACTATTCTAATGGTTCTCCTAATAGGCATACCATATCTGGATGAAGGATGTTCTGGATTTGACTATAACATCTGGCCATCAGAGTCGGATCATCTAATTGTGCTACCTTAGAAGCAATATCACGCCATCTGTTTTGTTCTGCCTCCATGTAGGATAGCATATCAACTGTTGATTCATGATTCTTCCATCTCAGGGTATACCAGAAACGATGTATATCCCTCTTTGAGCACAAGATACCACTATCCAACATGTAGTTTAATTTACATGTACATGGTAATCCATGAGAGGTTACCTTGTCACATCCACTGATTGAGCTATCCATTTAAGCATAATCTGCCCTACCAAGCTCCTTTACTAGCTCATCCAAGCACAGGATACTAACCTTCCCGATCAGGTCAGTAATTGGAACCCTCATGTGCTCTCTTCTGTGTTTTGTCCTTGCCGACTCGAAGTCCTTTTTAGCTCCCTGATGCTAGTATTCATGTGATCGTCAATTTTTGGAAAGATTACATTCAAAGTGTGTCTAGCACTCCTTAATCTTGCCATTAGAGCAGAATGTGTGCTCTCCACCCTGTCAAATGTTTAAGTAAGTTTTATAAATCTATAACAATGACTGTATTATCTTACAAATTACAAGACTAACAATCATACCTATTTGTCGTTGTGTTGCCCACATTCCTGATGCAACATAGGTAATGAAACGTGGATAGCTTCTGTATGTATTCTTAAATACTAGGAGGCTCTTGATGTACTGTTGCTCTGTTCTTGAGTAGACAACCGAATTCCACATTCGGACTACAGCCGCCGCCCTTCCTCTATTACCCATATACGTCTTTGCCTTCCCCTGGATGCAGTCCCATTGTACGTGAACAGTGACCTGGTACGTGTACCTCTTCCTGGCAAAAGTAATTACCAACGGTAACTTTTAATTCACTTAGTACCGGATGCAGTCCTATTGTGTGTGAACAGTGACCTGGTACGTGTACCTCTTCCTGGCAAAAGTAATTACCAACGGTAACTTTTAATTCACTTTGTACTGGATGTAGTCCCATGGTACGCGAACAGTGACCTGGTACGTGTACCTCTACCTGGCAAAAGTAATTACCAACGGTAACTTTTAATTCACTTTGTATTGGATGCAGTCCCATTGTACATGAAGAGTGACCTGGTACGTGTACCTCTTCCTGTCACAAGTAATTACCAATGGTAACTTTTAATTCACTTTGTACCGGATACAGTCCTATTGTACGTGAACAGTGACCTGGTACGTGTACCTCTTACTGTATGTTTACATTTGGACGTCACTATATTATGTAGCTCCTGCGTTGTCAAGTCGTGCCTTAAGCAAGCACCCAAAAAAATAATAATTAGTATCTAACTTTTGTACCAGAAATAGACATCGCCTGCTCCATGTTACCGTTTTAACCTTACTTTTTGCACTAGCCGTTGGACATGTCAGTGACCGTTACTCTAGTATTATAAAAGGGGGTATTGGTCTCCCAATATACGCATCCTTACCTTCTGCTCTCAAAATCTTTATAATTACATCTTGCGTGAATTCTTCATATCTTACGCCACATTTTGCTCTCAAAATCAAATGGAGTTTCCTTTCAGTTTGCCCATTTATTATGTTGCTACTGTCGGTCGTCATGGAGCACAATTTGATAGAAGGATGGGGCACAGACGCATAGAAGTAACTATGCCATATCCTAGTAATCTCCGCGATCTACAACGACGAGTAGTTCGTGCTCTACAGTCCCTCCTCGGCAGAATAAATGAAATACCCCTGAACACTTAAACACATAAAATCATAACACGTTTTATAATTCGGACATAAAATAACGTACGAACAATTAAATTTAGTAAATATACATGTCCGAACGTGTGACGACGTTGTATATTAATATAGTCATGTACTTGTACGAAAATTACATGTACGTAACGTTACGACATTGTAACTTTGTAATAAAAATAATAACGTCGCATAACTTTGTAACAAATAAATAAATATAACGCAGTATATTATATGGTCTTACATGTATAAATAAGCAAGCATAACTTATACAAAAAAAAGAAAGAAAAAGGAGCAAAGATGCTCCCGCTGAGGTTCGAACCACGTAACTCTCGTATACCTCGTGAACGTCTTAACCGGTTGAGCTAAGCTCATATTCAGTAACAAACTGCACCGATTTATACAAGAGTAATAACACTTACCATAAGATAAAATAAACCACCTAGATATTTGGTGGAACACTACATCAGTTACATATAATAGTAATGGACTAACAAGACATCTTGACCCCTGCTTCTTTTCAGTCGTTCAATCACCAAACCACTAACCATCAGAGACTATACTCCACTAAGCTTGCTTTCACTAACTCTTAGGTGATGTTCCCTGCATGTCAATTATACTCCACACGGTTTGAAAAAAATTCTCTCGCCGCATGCTTTGCACGTATTCACTCTTTTCTGTAAAACCCCATATATGCTCTATTGCCTCAAGTTCATTCTGGGGTGGTGTCTCCAAATCCCAACCGAAAAACAAGGTATAGCTCCACACATCCATCCATCTTCATACGTGAACTACACTCCTCTTTATCTCTACTCTCTGAAATTCAAACAAGCAGATTAGGAACATACACAATCTGGTTAATTTCCTCTGGTGTGTACTGGCAAACAGCGTGCGTAGACACTTGCTCTTCTCATTCTCCTCGTGTCTGCACTTCTGTCTATCATCTTCGTGGTAAATTTACAACCTAAAACAACAATAGGACATACATGTTTTGCACCAGCCTTTATCCCTTTCTTGTATAATTATCGCTGGAGTGATTAATCGATCACTGGAATCACTGCATTCTCGCACACCAGTCTGAACCAGAAGCAGGGATGCGACTGAAACCAATACAGTGGTTACAACATGTACACCAGAATGAAGTAGAAGAGCCAGTTCACTTCTGCCATTGTGAGTCACTAGAACCGATCGCACAACAAGGAGCAGCAGCACCTCTTCTCAATCCCTTCTTCTGTCTATGTCTCTGTGTGATAAATCACTGGAAGTGTGTACCTTGCGCACCAGTTGAGAACAGACTGAAGATATGCACTTCGCGCCTTTTCAATTCATTCTTCTGTCTGCAATCCGTAGAGGTAAATCACTGAACTACTGCATCTAAAGAATGCGTTACTGCAATGATAAATCAAGCACATAAAACAACCCATTTTAGGACCAGAATATACCCAAACTTATGTCATTCTTCCTGGTTATAGCAGAACAGAAGGTGTTGCCTATTCTGTTACACCTTGTGATAGAACCAAACGCAACTCTGTTCAGAAGTACCTTACCAAAGTATAGAACAACGAGCTAGAAGTGTTCCTTGTGTGGTAGGTTAATGATAGTGTAATCTTGGTAACTTAGATGAGGATTGTCAATTGCTCAAATTCCTGCATGAGTAACACTGATAACAGTAAAATTCTGCATGGGGCTATTAATGAACTAGTGCAGAAGCGAGTTGAGGTCTGCAATCTACATCTCTGCGCAACTTGATTCCAGAGGTAACAGCAAGGAAACCCAGCTTGGAATCTTTAAGATTGTGTATCAACTCATGCATGATGCATTAAAACTATACTAAAACCATTATAAATTGTTGTTCGACAAGACAATTTTCAAAAATGTGCTTTAAGACTCCTTAAAGCACATTTGTGTTTTAACTTGTTTTCAAGCTTGGTTTTTTTGGTAATTGGTTTAAAATGACCATTAGATATTACTAAGGTCTTAATGATATTTGGTACTCACCCAAGTCTCTCCAAGCTTAGAGCACGTTTTGCCCTAATTGCCCTTAAGGCATTTCCTTGTGTTTTCCTTGGTTTAAATTGTCTACCAATCTTTCTAAGGCATATTCTAGCCTTACTACATCATAATTTGATGTTTACTTAGCATACTTAGGTTTGGGGTATTTCAATCACACTCTACCCCCCTTGGGAGCCCAGCGTCCCCGCTGGCACACCGACCTGGGCCTGGCTCTGATACCATATGTAACAGCCCAGTAATCAACCCACTTGTGAGATATTGTCCGCTTTGGGCCACAGCCCACACGGATTTGTTTCTGAGGTGATGTACTCACACCACTCAAAACGCGTCTCACAAGGGGAGAGTATCCCCACACCTATAAGGTGTGGTTCGTGCGCTCTCCCGGTCGATATGGGAGGTGACCCCTACACTGGGTATCACAATCAAGGTTGTGTGACCCAAGATCCAAGGAGAAACCCAGGGAAAAAATCATTTCACAAGAGGGTAAGTAATTTATCTAAGTATATATATGTAGATCTATGGTTTAAACTATGTTTTATAACATTAAACCATTAATCACCCTTTTATTAAATTAAAGCCGAAATAATTAAGGTCTTAAATATGTGTTGCGATTAATTAAATATGGAGTTAAGGTTTAAGAATTGATTTAAGCAATTTTAAGCAAATTGTTTGCTTATAAAAATTATTGTCGAAAATATAGACTCCAATTTGGTATATTATAGCTTAATACTATATATTAAGATGTTCTAAAATATTTGGATAAGTTAATTAGGTATTTTAATACCTAAGATATTAAGTTTTTTTTTAAGTGTAAAATATGTAATTTACCAAAACTTGGAGGCTAGATTAAATTGTAGCCGAGAATTACTAATTAAATTTGGTGAACTTGGGGTTGCTATTCGCAGTACAAAATTATTAATCACCGCAGTACAAATTTTTTTGAAAATCATATTGACGTTGTAAACATGAAATGATGTGTCCCTGTGTTTTTTTTTCAAAAAATTATATCTAAAAGTAATTTAACCCAAGAAGTTTGTAATTGATTAGTAACGAATTTTATTAGTTACTTTTTTGTTGTAAGCAATACTGGAATCTTTTTTTTTTTTTTAAAAAAATGTTGGATTACATTTTTATGTGTTTAACTATTAATATGATTTAAAATTAATTTGTACTACGAATAGCAAAAACTATACTATGGGGGTTGTAGTACAATTTTTTTTTCACCAAACTTAGTTGAATAAGTTTGAATGTTGCGGGGAGACACTTTTTTCTGAAATAAAAGAGAATTGAATGTATGTGGCACTTGCCATACCCCCCCCCCCATATAGTAGAGTAGAAAACTATCGAAGTGTACTTTGTCGTGATCACTGTCCCCATTTCTGTGGTCATCAATTTTTCTAGAGGTGCTGCCCCATCCCCATTCCAATGAAGCGCTCTTAACATTTCGTTGTATGGTGCTTCGTTAAATATGTCCTTGTATACATGCCTCACCGTTTTTGTATTCTTCATGTGATGGTACAATCCTTTACGGACATCTTTCCATCTCTCTTTGTTTGAATAAAGGTAATCAACAATCACCCTGAACCCACAATTACCATCTCCACGAACATCAATATACCCAGTGATATATTGATATAGGTTGGATGGGAAATACTGGTAGTATGGGAAGTTGTTAATGGGCATGAATCGATTCGGATCTGATGATCCTAGCTCTATTAAGTGATCTTCTATTTGATGGTGCTCCTTCGGACTGGCTCGCCCTTGGTCGGTTACGCTCCCAAGATGGAGGTTCCCGTCGGTTTGGTCTTGAGGTCCCGGAAATCCCAAACTATTCTAATGGTTCTCCTAATAGGCATACCATATCTGGATGAAGGATGTTCTGGATTTGACTATAACATCTGGCCATCAGAGTCGGATCATCTAATTGTGCTACCTTAGAAGCAATATCACGCCATCTGTTTTGTTCTGCCTCCATGTAGGATAGCATATCAACTGTTGATTCATGATTCTTCCATCTCAGGGTATACCAGAAACGATGTATATCCCTCTTTGAGCACAAGATACCACTATCCAACATGTAGTTTAATTTACATGTACATGGTAATCCATGAGAGGTTACCTTGTCACATCCACTGATTGAGCTATCCATTTAAGCATAATCTGCCCTACCAAGCTCCTTTACTAGCTCATCCAAGCACAGGATACTAACCTTCCCGATCAGGTCAGTAATTGGAACCCTCATGTGCTCTCTTCTGTGTTTTGTCCTTGCCGACTCGAAGTCCTTTTTAGCTCCCTGATGCTAGTATTCATGTGATCGTCAATTTTTGGAAAGATTACATTCAAAGTGTGTCTAGCACTCCTTAATCTTGCCATTAGAGCAGAATGTGTGCTCTCCACCCTGTCAAATGTTTAAGTAAGTTTTATAAATCTATAACAATGACTGTATTATCTTACAAATTACAAGACTAACAATCATACCTATTTGTCGTTGTGTTGCCCACATTCCTGACCCAAGCCTCCACAAATCTTTCCTTGTGTTTCTCCCAGACTGATGCAACATAGGTAATGAAACGTGGATAGCTTCTATGTATTCTTAAATACTAGGAGGCTCTTGATGTACTGTTGCTCTGTTCTTGAGTAGACAACCGAATTCCACATTCGGACTACAGCCGCCGCCCTTCCTCTATTACCCATATACGTCTTTGCCTTCCCCTGGATGCAGTCCCATTGTACGTGAACAGTGACCTGGTACGTGTACCTCTTCCTGGCAAAAGTAATTACCAACGGTAACTTTTAATTCACTTAGTACCGGATGCAGTCCTATTGTGTGTGAACAGTGACCTGGTACGTGTACCTCTTCCTGGCAAAAGTAATTACCAACGGTAACTTTTAATTCACTTTGTACTGGATGTAGTCCCATGGTACGCGAACAGTGACCTGGTACGTGTACCTCTACCTGGCAAAAGTAATTACCAACGGTAACTTTTAATTCACTTTGTATTGGATGCAGTCCCATTGTACATGAAGAGTGACCTGGTACGTGTACCTCTTCCTGTCACAAGTAATTACCAATGGTAACTTTTAATTCACTTTGTACCGGATACAGTCCTATTGTACGTGAACAGTGACCTGGTACGTGTACCTCTTACTGTATGTTTACATTTGGACGTCACTATATTATGTAGCTCCTGCGTTGTCAAGTCGTGCCTTAAGCAAGCACCCAAAAAAATATAATTAGTATCTAACTTTTGTACCAGAAATAGACATCGCCTGCTCCATGTTACCGTTTTAACCTTACTTTTCGCACTAGCCGTTGGACATGTCAGTGACCGTTACTCTAGTATTATAAAAGGGGGTATTGGTCTCCCAATATACGCATCCTTACCTTCTGCTCTCAAAATCTTTATAATTACATCTTGCGTGAATTCTTCATATCTTACGCCACATTTTGCTCTCAAAATCAAATGGAGTTTCCTTTCAGTTTGCCCATTTATTATGTTGCTACTGTCGGTCGTCATGGAGCACAATTTGATAGAAGGATGGGGCACAGACGCATAGAAGTAACTATGCCATATCCTAGTAATCTCCGCGATCTACAACGACGAGTAGTTCGTGCTCTACAGTCCCTCCTCGGCAGAATAAATGAAATACCCCTGAACACTTAAACACATAAAATCATAACACGTTTTATAATTCGGACATAAAATAACGTACGAACAATTAAATTTAGTAAATATACATGTCCGAACGTGTGACGACGTTGTATATTAATATAGTCATGTACTTGTACGAAAATTACATGTACGTAACGTTACGACATTGTAACTTTGTTAAAATAATAACGTCGCATAACTTTGTAACAAATAAATAATATAACGCAGTATATTATATGGTCTTACATGTATAAATAAGCAAGCATAACTTATACAAAAAAGAAAGAAGAAAAAGGAGCAAAGATGCTCCCGCTGAGGTTCGAACCACGTAACTCTCGTATACCTCGTGAACGTCTTAACCGGTTGAGCTAAGCTCATATTCAGTAACAAACTGCACCGATTTATACAAGAGTAATAACACTTACCATAAGATAAAATAAACCACCTAGATATTTGGTGGAACACTACATCAGTTACATATAATAGTAATGGACTAACAAGACATCTTGACCCCTGCTTCTTTTCAGTCGTTCAATCACCAAACCACTAACCATCAGAGACTATACTCCACTAAGCTTGCTTTCACTAACTCTTAGGTGATGTTCCCTGCATGTCAATTATACTCCACACGGTTTGAAAAAAATTCTCTCGCCGCATGCTTTGCACGTATTCACTCTTTTCTGTAAAACCCCATATATGCTATTGCCTCAAGTTCATTCTGGGGTGGTGTCTCCAAATCCCAACCGAAAAACAAGGTATAGCTCCACACATCCATCCATCTTCATACGTGAACTACACTCCTCTTTATCTCTACTCTCTGAAATTCAAACAAGCAGATTAGGAACATACACAATCTGGTTAATTTCCTCTGGTGTGTACTGGCAAACAGCGTGCGTAGACACTTGCTCTTCTCATTCTCCTCGTGTCTGCACTTCTGTCTATCATCTTCGTGGTAAATTTACAACCTAAAACAACAATAGGACATACATGTTTTGCA